>PVKE010025728.1:0-22827 GCA_004027555.1 Craseonycteris thonglongyai | reverse complement strand
TGTTCCACTGGCTAGCAGGGTCAAATCCTCTGGAATACTTAGCAAATGCTTGTTGAATTGAATATTTTAGTCAACCATAATAAGCCTGCTTTGAAGATTTAAGTCAATGGACAAAGACATCACTTTTCTAAGAAAATAATTAGTGCTTAGTCATTAAACCAATCTTTAGGATTCATAAGAAACCTGATGCATATTTCATTTAATCCTGACAACTCCATGAACACACACCATGACATAGCAGAAGCCACCATCATTTGAACCTAAGAGATTTTTAGTTTTTTTTTTTTTCCTTTGTCTTTTATCCCAAAATCTGGATTCATCCCTCAGTCTCCTGATACCATACAGCCATCAGAAAAATGTGTCACAACCAAGACAGGCTATATAGCTGGGAGGCGAGAAATCTCACAAACTGACTTCTACCATGGTAAATGTTTCATGGTCAAAGGCTGAACCCTTAGTCCTGGAGGTTCAGAAATTCAGTTAAAGACTTTATGAGTATTTTAAGATCTCCCCTCAAGGAAGCTTTTCCTGAATTCAAAAACATGGATTAGGCATTTTTTAATAAATATTCCTACAGGTTTCTGCATTTACCTCAGTCTAAGCTCTTGACTCTCCATATTATTTATTAATATCTATATCTGTTTCTCATATCAGATTATTGACTTCTTGAGGGCAGGGCTGGTTCCATTTATTTATCTATATTTGCCTATAAGTAGGATGTCAATACATGTTTGATAAATCATGAATGAATACATGTATTCAGTTTGGAGATGCTTGATCTTTTGAACAAAAGTTACAGGACTCTGAAATATAAAACTATATTGTCAATTTAATAGTTTTACACTTAGAAATATAGCCGTCGATTTATAGCACCTTTACTTCTTTAGTTACAAGGTACAATAGACTCTCAGTTAACCAGAACTCAAACAACTGTCACTCTCAAGCAACCAACAAAAAATGTGAAGATGTTTTGTGCTGGTTGCTTGAGAGTCTACTGTGTGTGGGATCTCTAAGAAACTCTTTGTCGTGGCCATATTGAGTCCTGTGACTCTCCGGTCCTGTGCTTTCATAGCTGACCAGATCTTTGTATACCTGGATACTTTCTTTTCTAGACATATATATACCTATAATCATATTTGTACTGATTCTTAATAGTTCAGGAGTCGTTCTAGCTTCTCAAGATGACCTTGCATGTTTCTTTCTGTTCCATCACAGGCTGATTTATAATTTAACTCTCAAGATAAAAGTCTCAGGGGAAAAACTGGCTTTAATAATTGTTTTCACCATATATATAGTAGTTACTATTTTCCCCTACCTTAAAGATAAATAAAGAAAGATCTAGAAAGGTCAAATTAACTCAACCAAATCATACTATTCATAAGGGACAGAATTTGGACTATGATCAACGCCTTCAGCTTCCTAGTCTGCACTGCTTCTTCCATTACAAAACAAAACAAACATTTTGTTGACACATAATGCACAGAGAGAAAATTGCATACCCCAGTGAATTTCTGTAAATTGACAAAACCATATAACCACAATCAGACCAAGCAGCAGCATATTTCCAGCAGCCTAGCAGCCCTCTCGCAGTCCCTTCCTGTCACTAGACCACCCCACCAGAGAGGTATTCTCTATCTTGACTTCTAAGAGCATGCCTTTTATTTTCTAATTTTACCCTTCACATAAATGGGATTATAAAGTATGTCTTTTGCATCTGTCTTCTTTTACTCAACATTATGTTTATGACATTTACTTGTATAATTGCACATGATTGTAATTTATTTATTCTCATGACTTCATAGAATTCCATTCTATGAAAATATCACTATTTATTCACCTGCTGTTAATGAATATTTGGATAGTTTCTGGTCTGGGACTATCATGAATAGTGATGGCAAGGCATTCTCTTGCTTCCTCATAATGACTACATATAGCAAATAATTTTAGAGATGAAACCATAATTTCATGGCAGAATGAATCAAGTCATTTATCTTTAAAATGTTGGTTTTGTCCTAGTATGTCAAGAGCGGCATAATATTTAAAAATTGATTAATATAATTGACAACGTGAAGAGATTAAAGGATAACAAACATATGATCATTTAAAGAGATACAACACGTTTTTTACTATTGATTCCCAATAAAAACTTAGGAAACTAAGAGAAAAAGGAAATTTTCTTAATGACTAAAGGGCTAGAAAAATCCTACAGTACACATGATACTTTCCTAAAATGTGGAAAAGCATTCCCTTTAAGATCTGAAACAAAACAAGTGTTATCTCTATGATTCATTGTACTAGAGGTACACTATGTTGTGAAAAACAACTAAAAGTCATAACAATCATAAAGAAAAACAAATGTTTTATTATTCATAGGTGATATGATCACAGAAAATCTAAAACTTTGTGCATAAAATATTAGCAATAGTAAGAATTTAGCAAGTTTGGTGTAAAACAAATTTTAAAATCATTGCATATCAATGTATGAGCAAAAACAGGCATTATATATAGTTTACTTAAAAAGATAGATTGTAAATACATTTTGAAATAATTTAAAAGTAAACTTAAGAAGTTGTGGTATATTTGCACAATGGAATACTACTCAGCAATAAGAAAAGATGAAATACTGTCATTTGTGACAACATGGATGGACCTTAGGTCATCATAATAAGTGAGATAAGTCAGACTAAAAAAATTAAGAACCCTATGACCTCACTTATAGGTGGAATATAAAACTAAGAGTAACAAAGAAACAAAAACTCATGGACACAGTCAATAGTGTAGTGGTTACCTGAGGGCAAGTGGGGAGGGAGTTGGGGAAAAAGGGAGGGGGCATCAGATATATGGTGATGGAAAGAGAACTGACTCTGGGTGGTGAGCATATAATGCACATAGACGATGTCATGTAAAATTGTACACCTGAAACCTATGTAATTTTTACCAATCAATGTCATCCCTATAAATTTAACAATTAATAAAAACATAAGTAAATAAATTTAAGAAAAATGCTCCAACAAATTCATAAGAAAGTGATACAAAATACTGACAAAAGACTTGAAGAACATTTTATTAAGGAAACCTCTGTAGTATAGAAATAATCATATGAAAAGATGCGTAGTCTCATTAGTAAGCAGGGAAATGAATGAAAATTAATTAACCACAATCGATTTTCTTTCTAACAATTTGCCAAAATTAAATGATGTCAAGGATATGGAGTAACAAGTACACTTATACACTGCTGGTAGTGCATAATCACTTCAGAAAACAATGTAGCATTATCTAGTAAAGTCGATTTTGTGTAATGAATGCAACTCAATGATTCCACTTCTGGATATATACCCTAGGGAAACATTTTGACATATACAAATGTCTATTCACAGTAGACTGGGGAAAAATTGGAATACTCGTATGATGGATGACTATATACCAGGAGAAATGAATGCACTTCAACTGCCTGTAAAAGACATATATAAGTATCAAGAACATAACATTGAACTAAAAAGCAAAGCTGAAGTTAAATATATGCGGTATGATTTCATTTATATGAAGTTTAAAAACAGGAACAACAAACACTATATTATATAGTCATAGACATGCATTTGGCAAGTCCATAGAGTAAAGGAATGGGAGGCACAAACAGCAGACTAATCATTACTAATTAGGGGAAAAAAAGAGTGGGATACGATTTGAGAAGGGTAGACAAAGAACCAAAAAGGTGACAGCAGTGGTCTTTACATTCTCAATCTGCTGGGGGAGTTTTCAGCAGGGTTGGTTTTCAGCTGGTACCAATTGGACGTTAGAGCTGGAGAGAGACATCCTCACTCATTGTAAAGAGTTGCTTCCAAGAGACTTCTGAGTAACCCCCTCCAAGCATCACCCCAACCTTAGGGTATTAATTCACTTACATGTAATTTCATTACTGGTATTTTGGGTCTAGTGCTACTATATTACTCTTTATTTTCTATTTGTCTCAATTGTTTTATGCTCCTTTGTTCCTCTTGTCTTCCTTTGGTGTTTTTTATTATTCCATTTTACATATTCTTTTATCTTTTGAGTATATATTCTTATGCTTTTTTTTTTATTAGTGGTTACTCTAGAGATCAAAACATGTGTTCTTAATTCCCTACAGTCAAATTTATATTAGTACTTTATTGCCCCTAAAAAACACTGAGAAATTAATGACAAATTAACTCCATTTATCCCACTCCTAATTTTGTACTATTGCTGTCATATATTTTGCATCTATATAGTTCATGAACAGCACAAGATATTATTCTCATGTTGTTTTAAAGTTAGTATTTTTTAATTACCCACAATTTTTACCCATTCAGCTGCTTTTCTTTTCTCCTACAGTTTTATGTGCCCATTTGGGATCCCATTTCCTTCAGCCTGAAAGAATTCCTTTAGTTCTTCCAATAGTAAAGGTCTTCTGGTATTTCCGCTTCTCTCTGCTGAAAAGTATTACCTTTGCCTTTATTTTTAAAGGAGGTTTTTCAATTGTTGTACACAGAATTCTAGGTTGGGGACCTTTCTTGTAACATTTAAAGATGTCATCCCATTCTCTATTGGTTTCCATAATATCTATTCAAAAGTCAGTTGTAAGAATTATTGTTGATCCTTTGAACTTAATGTGTTTTTTTAAGTTGCTTTTACTATTTTATCAGTTATTATATTTTTCAGGAACATAATTTCTGTTTGATTATTTTTATAGACTTTATCACTGGTGAAATTTCTCCTACTTCAATATTTTTCCTCCCAACTTCAATCGTTTTCTCCAACAGATTACTTGAATTTTATGTATAGTTATAGTCTCTGATTAACTAAAATACTTACGTAAGTGTATGGTTTCTGAGAAACTAGCAATCTTTTATAAGACCTGGAGGTAAAGTTCCTCATGGCTTCTTTCCCACTCCCTCTATATCTAACTTAAGATTTTTGTTCCCTAAGAATTCTTTAAATTTTGAATTATCCAGAAGCAGGGGGGTGTTCCTTACAGAAAGAAAACTGAAGTTATCTTTAATTACTTAGACTGATATATGTACCTGGCAGACACGCTTCTTCAGTTTCCTTTCCAACTCTGTTTCTGACTTTTTTAACCTCTAAGTTATGTTCCTAATTTACTGCTGAGATAATAATTGGATGGCAAACTAGAGTGTTAACTACTTTATGATTGAATAAAAGATATAGCTAAGGCAAGTTGAGACTGCGAACAGTGTGTTCCTTGGTTAAATGTGAATAAGTTGTAAATCAACGTTCCATATGGGCATGTCTCATTGTTCTAACAAGCTGGTAGATTTCTAGAGAACAAAGATAGGGCCTTAAATCTTCTTCAACTCTCTTGACCCTGCCAAATATAGCCCATAGTATATACAATAAGTGTTCAATTGATATCTACTGCAAGTATTCAAAAATTGATGCAACATGAAGAAAAAATTTCAGTGGTACTTTAGAATATAAGATCAATCAATAGCTCTAATGATCTACTATTTAAATTAATACTAACATCTCAGGAATGAGATTATTCCACATGCACTTTTAAGAAAGTAATATTTCCAGTGGCATCAGGTAAAGCAAGTAAGCAGGTTTTTGCTATTCATACATAGTACTACCCCCAGTGTCCTTCATAGGTAGACTAAAAAAAAGTGGCTTTAAATGAACCACTGAAAGTGGCTTACTAAATACAATTTTAAGGGCAGTCAGTGTAAAACAGTTTAAGTTTTCAAAAACCATTGTATTGAAGTACTTGGTGGGTGAAGGAGCACAAAGTAATTAGAACTAGCTGATGTCATAGGCAAACTGATATACAGACTTAGTATTACACAATAAGGAATTTTTCTTGATTAATTAAAACCCAATGCAGTCCTGACAGCACACTCCATCATGAGGCCATGCCATCCAGAACACGTGACCTCAAGGTCACCAGAGCACCTTGTATAGACAGGCTTGGAGGAATTGGGAAATATTTTTAGGATCTGGAATCAGTTTATATGTTTTCCATTGGTCAGAATCCAGTCACGAAGCCCAAGCAACTACAGGGAGGCTCAGAAATGTAGAGGAGTAAATGTATATTTGGTGACCTAACAGTCGTTGCTGCAGGAGTGATAGCAGAAGTTATAAACGCTATGTCAGGATGATTGATTCACCTTGATTTTTAGCTCTTTTATTAATAGATGGGTGTAGAAACAATGATATCTGACAGTGATGATAACAAGGGCTCCTGGGTTTTTATAAAGCAAACATTTTCCTTTATTCATTTAATAAGCATTTTTTACTGAATTACTATAAGCATAGTATAATAAAAATCTTGTGTAATGCAATGAAATAAAAATAAAGAGAAATCAGTCAAAATATTTTTCAAGGACTGTGGAATCTAAGAGCAAAGATAAAGACATGTCTCAGAATGTTTACTCAACTGTCATTTCTTTGATCTGTCTCCACAAAATGCTCTCCTTCCTTCCTTCCTTCCTTCCTTCCTTCCTTCCTTTCTTCTTCCCTCTATCTGTCCCTCTTATTCTCCATTCTTTCCTCCCTCCCTCCCTCCTTCCCTCCCTCCCTCCCTCCCTTCCTTCCTTCCTTCCTTCCTCTTTTGCATTGGGTAACAAAAATAACTCAAAACACCTAACCAGTCTTTCAACAGCTTCATTTTTTATTTAAAATAGAAATTATACTCTTAGAAACTTCTGCAGGCTAAATGGTCAGCTATCAAGTTAATATAACAAACACGAATATACAAAGCTTTGCAATTTTTGTTCTAATGGGGTGAGAGGTGCATTCTGCTAAAAATTAAAACACCAGAGCTTTTTGATTTTCCTTCTCCCCCTGAACATCACTGTGACCTTCAAGAAGCCAGTTCAACCCTAAGGCCTTTGGTCTCCCTACATTCAGAGATGTTCTCTTAGATGTCTTTCCAGTGTAGATTCCAAGTTTTGCTTTTCTTTTCAGGGTTTAGAATACTTCCTATGATATTCCCTTTCTACAATAATATTTCTCTACTTAGCCAAACTTAATATCCTCCTAACCAATTACATTGGATATATAACAGTATAAAATAAAAGGGTGTTGAAATAATATCAGATACTTTTTCACATATAACAAACTGATTATGTGGTCCCCTTTTTTATTATATCTGAATTATGTCAATTGATTTTTGAACGTTAATCCACACTTGTGTTCTGGGAATAAACTCAACTTTTTATGATATTTTACCATTTTTTACATATTCTTAAATTTGATTTGTTAATACTTTGTTTAGAATTTTTGCATTTATAATTTTTCTTTCAATTTTCTGTAAGTTTTGGTATCAAGGTTGTGCTGTACTCATAAATAAAGATGAGAAATATTTCTTCTGTTTTTATTCCATACAAAAGTGCATGTATATTTAGTGTTATTTCTTACTAAAAACTTTGTAGATTTCATTGCTAAAGTCATCTGAACTTGGATATTTATTTATTGCATGGATTTTTTGAATGATTTTAATGACATTTATTGTCACTGTACATGTATTTTTTTTCTTTTTTGACAGAGAGAGAAACAGATGGACAGAGAGAGACAGAGAGAAGGGGAAGGGCCCAGAGCAGTGTCCATAGTTGTACATTGTTTTCTATATAGTTTCATTCCATAGGTAGGCGCGGGGCTGGTCAGGGCTAGAACTGGGCAGGGGGGGTCCCACATGGGCGCCAGCAAGAACTGATCTGGGGGCACACCCCAGTTCAGCATATGGGCCTGCACAGGCTGGGGCCAGGATTCGATCCTCAGTTCCCAGGGCTGCAAAGCGAGCTCTCAATTCACTGAGCCATCCCAACATCTCCCATCTTTGTGTATCTGACTGATAAAATTTTATATTTTTGTACCAGTGTTTAAGAAGTACATTTCAAAAAGTTTTTTCCTTTTGTTTAAATTCTCAAATTGTCTTTTTTAATATGAAATATATTGGGGTGACATTGCTTAGTAAAATTATGTAGGTTCCAGGTGTACAATTGTATAATACATCGTCTATGTGTTGCATTGTGTGCTCACCACCCAGAGTCAGGTTTTTTTCCATCACCATATATTTGATGCCTCCTCTTTCCCCCACCCCTCCTTCTCTCTTCCCCTCTGGTAAATTTTCAAAATGATTACTATTTACTATAAAATAATAACATTTTCATTATTCCTTTAATTGATAACTATCTATAATGTTTCCTTTTTCATTACTGGGGTTTGTAATTCATATCACTTTTCTTCTTCTCTTGATCAGTATTCCCAGGAGTTTTTCATTTTTATTAAATGTTTCAAAGAAGTAATTTTTGGTTAAGTTAATTTTCTCTATTATATTTTTTAATTGTTATTTTCAGTTTATTTTAATTTGCTGTTATTTTTTTGATTTATCTAAATAAGTAATTAGATTTATTGATTTTCATCCTCTTTTTTTTGCATTTAGAAATAGAAATTTCACTCTAAGCATGGTTTTAGTGGCATCATGGGTATTATCTCATATTTTCACTATCACTCAGTTACATATACGTTCTAATTCCATTCTAATTTCTTCTTTGACCCATAGTGTGGGAGAAAAAGAGTTAACATGTCAAGGCTGACCACTCTTCTTTGAAAGTTCTGCTTACCAGGTGAGCCCTTTACTTCATCTCAGAACTCGGATTTGGGGAGAGTTTCCACCATTCCTAGAACTGGTAGACATGGCTCACTATGCCTAAACTATACAAACAATACATTTCACACTAAACACTGGCTTTCCGTTTATAAGTCTGGGATTTTGGTATATGCCAGGCAGATTCTGCCAACATGACCAATCCCCAATAAAAACCACGAGATTCTCTGGTTGGCAGCAGTCTGTACATGTCGCCACAACTTGTTGGGGGAAATTATATGTATCCTGTCTGACTCCACTGGGAGACTATTTTGGAAGCTCGTATCTAGCTTCCCCTAGTTTTCACCCCCATACCTTTCCCTTTGTTGGTTTTATTCTCTATCCTTTCACTACAATAAATCACAGCTATGAGTATACTAAATGCTGAGTCCTATGGATCCTCATAGCAAATCACTGAATTTGAGATTGGCCTTGAGAACATTTGGCAAACAAGCGTTTGGGGATTTCTCCTTTTTTGGTGCATCTACTTTTCTTAATTGCAGTAGTCAGCAAATACAAGCTGAGTGATTCATGTCCTTTGAAGTTTGTTGAAACTAGATGTATGAAAAGCTAATTTTCATAAATGTTTTATGTGCAGTTGCAAAAATATGTATTTTTAAGTTGTATACAGTGGTTATATATGTTCATTAGGTCAAGTTTGTTCACTGTAGTTTTCAAATATTTTAAATATTTATTAATTTAGTTCAATTGTTCCATTATTTACTAAGTGAAATACATTAAAATGACCCACTATGATTATAAAGTTGCATATTTTCTTGCTAGTTTTATCTATTTTTGTTTTATATATTTTGAGGCCATATTGTTTCCTCGCATTAAATTTAGAATCAATACATCTTCCTGGAAGACTGACTATTTTATTGTAATAAATATTTATTCTTATCTCCAATAATATTTCTTGCCTTAAAATCTATTTTGATGATAATAACAGTGAGCATCTAGGTGGGTGTATGTGTTTTGCTTAAGTTTATATGGTATATATCTTTTCTGTTCTGTGACTTTGTATCTTTCTCTGTCTTTATATGTGGTATGTCTCTTATAAAAAGCGGACACTTAGGTATTGTTATTTGTATTCCATCTGATAATTACGTTCAATGTAATTGCCAATATATTTCAATTTAAGCTGAATATTTTACTCTTTGTATTCTACTCGTTCCACATCTATCAGGGGGATAACTAAAAGCTGTTATATAAAATTATGTGTATTCAAAGGATATTAGTTGGGTCCTTAAGGAAGGATTGGCAAACTTTTCTTAAAGAGCCAGTAAATATTTTAGGCTTGGGACACGAATGATCCCTTTGTCTAGCATATCCACACTGTATATACTCCTCGACCTTTAGTCACTTAGTAGCCATCTAGTTTATCAGATTGATGTTATGATATAATAGTGCTTGTGTTCAAGTAGCCCTTATTTTGCTAAATAGTGGTCCTAAAGTGTATGAGTAATGATTATAGTGATTTGGATATGATGAAGAGAAGCTGTAAGTATTTAGTATATATTGTCAGAAGGTCAATAGTAGCCTAACACTACTTCACAATGCCAATGTCACTTGCCTAGCTTTATCTCATCATGTAGTCACTTTTATTATCTCACATTATCACATGAAGAAGGGTTAGTACAATAGATTTAGATTTTGAGAGAGAGACCATATTCACATAACTTTTATTATAGTATATTGTTACAATTGTTCTATTTTGTTATTAGTTATTGTTGTTGGTCTCTTACTATGTCTAATTTATTAAGTAAACTTTATTATAGGCACATATATATAGAAAAAAACAATATATATAAATTTGGTACTATCCACAAAATCAGGCATCCACTGGGGATCTTGAAACATATTCCCCTGAAAATAAGGGGGAGACTACTGTGTGTTCTATTAACTTGTTTCTAATTTAGTAATCTTTCCTTCTGTATGTCTATCTGCAGTTAAACCATCTATTATGTGTTTAATTTTTAACTATTACATTTTTTTGCTTATAAATTTTTATTTTGATGTTTTTATAGATTCTAAATCTTTGATAAAGTTGTCCATCTTTGTTTTTCTTTAACATATTAATCATAGTCATGTTTATTAATATTACTATCTGAAGGTCCTGTGGCACTATTTTTATCTTCTTTACCTTTGGTTTTCAATCATTTGTTACCATCTTCTAGTCTGCTGAGTAAGTGAACAATTGTGTATAAAAAATTATAGGGATAATTTGAGGCTCTTACAAATGCTATCATCTTAAGTGAGACTGTTCGAAACTTAGCTAAGAATCCCAGCCCTTTATCCTCCACTAGTTCTCAGCTTCTGAGACTTTCACTAAGAATTTTTCATCTTAATGTGAAAAATTACACAGAACTTCAGGTTTGAACCAATTTTCTCTTATTCCTGGGATCCTGTTTCCTCAAATCATGGCTACCTAGATAGTCCTCCAATGCCTCCAAACAAATGTTTGCATGTACATGTGCATGTGCCTGTTACATGATGTATTCTGTCTATTTGTTAAGTGTTCTTTGTGAGAGAGTAAGTCTATTACAAGTTACACCACCTAAAACAGGTAACCAAATTTATAAATCTGAGATTATTGATGTGACCACTTCAAACTACAATGTGAGTTGCATTTCCAGTGATTAGAATTTTATCTTTCTATTAGTAAAGCCTAAATTTATGTTATTATTATATTTTTTAATTATTAAATTTATTGGAGTAACATTGGTTGGTAACAATTACATAGTTTCCATTATGTTACATTACATCATCTATGCATTGCATTATGTGCTCACCACCCAGAATTGTCTCTCTTTCTATCACTATATATTTGATGCCCCCTTCTTATGCCTCCACCCCCCACCCTATCTCCCACCCACTTTGCTTTTTACCCTCAGGTCACAACCACACTATTGACTGTGAAAGCCTTGTCACTCTGAATTCTTCCATTGACTTTATAGTCATATATGCTAGATATTTTTTATGAGTAGCTACTAAGCAGTGCTTTTATTAGTGTAGTAGATTTATTTAACTGAAGTGCAGGATTTTACATTGAAATTGTATCTTATTAATTTAAATCAGTCTTCTTTATAGAAGAGAACCAAAATAAAAATGGAAAATTATTATTTTTTTGTTTTATGTTATATTAAATCACCTGATAAAAACTATGAGCTCTTTTGGGAAGCCAGGACAGCTCAGTGGGTTGAGAGCTTGCTTTGCAGCCCTGGGGACAGAGGATGAAATCCTGGCCCTGGTCCCATGCAAACCCACATGCTGAACTGAGGTGTGCTTCTCCTGCGGAGACCCCCAGTTTGGTTCTCACCCCCTCCACCAGTACAATCCCTGACTTGAGGGTGCATGCCTGGCATGAGGGAGACCTCCAGCTCAGTTCTCACCCTGGGCGGCCCTCCACCTACCTATGTGGGATGAAACAATGTCCAAAAACTGATGGAGTACAACTATGGAGACTGCTCTGGGCTCTCCCCCTTCTCTCTCTCTCCCTCTGTCTCTGTCAAAAACAGTAAAATAAATCTTTAAATAAAAACAAAAACTATGAGCTCTTTCATTCTTTGATTTTTTTTTCTATTTCTCTTAAAAGAGATTTAAAACTGCATTTACAAGCAGTTGATAGAAAATTAATTGAGAACTAAAAGAAGAACTAACTCAGTGTTGTAGTCCTATGTTTTATCTGTAGGCAATGCATTTTATGTAGAGCTACTGAAATTTTGGATGGGTCTGTTGATTCTTGTGTTTAGATTTTTCTAATACCATTAATACAGCTCTATGACACTTTTCTATAACCACTGCTGTTTATATGACTTCTTAACTTTTCTTTTCTTTCTTTTTTTTATTAATTGTTAAATTTCTTGGGGTGACATTGGTTGGTAAAAATTGCACAGGTTCTGGGCGTACAATTCTATACTACATTCTCTATGTGCATTATGTCCTCACCACCCAGAGACAGTTCTCTTTCTATCACCATATATTTGATGCCCCCTCCCTTTCCCCCTACCCCCTACCTTCTCTCATTATAATAAGTGTCCTCTAAAATGCAATCTTTATTTTGGAACTACTATAAAATTTTGCTCCTTGGCTCATTTGTGACTAGGTTGCAAAATTTTCTTTTTGAAAGCTTTTCAATACTCTTGGGCTATTTTCTTCCCCCAAATTGGTCATCAGATCATTTTTTCTGAACTTGTAAAAGTCTACTTTTCTAAGCGTTAGCTCACATGTCTGTCTTGGCTCAGCATTCCCTCCCTTGGATATTAGAATGCTAAGATGGCAAGAGTACTTCCTTTTGAATCTTACTTTAACTTGACAACACCAGACATACTTGCTGATAGAATTTACTATTAATACAAAATAGTAGTTCTGGTTGTTTCCTCTTTCTTGGGAGGCTGACTACTGTCAACAGGGAAAGTGAAAAATTTATCAGATGCACTGCTTTTAGCAGAAAGTGATTTTCAGCAGATGTACAGCCTTTTGAAGTCTAAACAGCCCCTACTACATCTTGCCTCTCCGATAATTTTGTGATTTCTATCCGATCAGAAAATCTCAGTTTGTGAAATAAACATAAGGGGAAAATACCAAAATAGGAAATCAGGTCAGAATAAATAATGAAATGAAAAACAATTTTATATACAAACAAGTATATGCAGAAAAAAACATAAACATATGTATGTTCTAATTAGTTCTTAATTTCTGAATTGCAGATTGATGATCACTCATTTATATAGAAAACTAAAAACACTTAATATAAAGCATATTTAGAAAAAATGGAAGTGGATTTCAAGCAGAAGTTGACTTTGACTCTTGCACAAAGGCTACCAAATTTGGAGGGTACGAGGAGAAAAGTCTAAACTCTGTCAGCCAGTGTATTCCAAAAGCTATACCAGATGCTTATATGGAATTGCTTCCTCTAGGCTAGAGTCTAGACCAGTGACGTCTATACCTGCAGCAGCCACTCCAAAGCACAAAAGGGTACAATTGTGTTGGAGTGGCTGCATCCAGGAGTTGACAAGCTACCTTTAAGACACATAGAGGTGAAACTTGAACCTTAACACTAGTGGCAGTTAGTGTAGGATTTTCCAAATGGAGACTTCAATTTGAATTTCATCTCCATGGGCCAGATCCCCTTAAGTAGCTGTGAACTGTGCTGCCTTCACTCCTCTCCAGATACAATCGAACAAGCCATACTGCAGCTGGCTGGTCCTCTTCTCCAGCTCCCCGTAGACTGACTCCCATACTTATTTTTCCCCAGCAGGCCAAGGCACCCACAGGAAATACAATAACAAATAAAGCGGGCTGAGATTTCTATTCAATCAAGACTTTTCACGTAAGGTTCTGTGCAGCAGTGGTGGCCAGCAGCTCCCCTGAACACTTGTGCTCCACAACACAACACAATTGTAGTAGGGAAGGGGCTGTACTCACTGTCCCATCAGCCATTCCATGTCCCAGCCCGACCCCTTGCCTTAAAGTGGTGCCATGGGACTAGTTCTCACCAAAGGAATGCAAGCAGAATGGTGCCACATCTAATCTGAGGGGGCAGGAAGCAGATGGTCATTATACCCACTTTCTTCTCCCATCTGCTGGCTGAATTTTACTGCCCATGGAGACTGCAATTACCACTTCAGGAGGTCAGTAGAATCTCCTTAGGATACATTTTAAAGATTTATTTTTATAATTTTTGATAGAGACAAGAGACAGAGAAGGGGGAGGGCCCCGAGCATCTCTGTAGTTGTACATCCTTAGTTTTCTACATTGTCTTCGTTCCACAGGTGGGCTCAGGGCTGCGCAGGGCAGGAACTGGCTGCAGGGCCGGAATCGGCCAGGGGCCCCCCACATGGGAGGCGCATCCCCACAAGTGGGGGGCCTTTTACATGGGAAGCATGCCTGGGGCAGGGGCCGAACCAGGAGTCTCCCACATAAGAGTATCACCCCAGTGAGAACTGAACTGGGGGCATACCCCAGTTCAGCATACAGGTATGCACAGGCCAGGGCCAGGACATGATCCTTGGACACCACCCCCACCCCCACCCCGAGATACAAGATGAGTGCTCAACCCACTGAGCCATCCCAGTCTCCCTGGGTTTCTAAATAAGTACAAAAAAAGTTTTCTCTCTACCAAGTAAGAATACAAACATTAAACTTTTACAGAGCAAGAAAAAGAAATGCATTGTGTTATGTATTTTGCTGAGTTTTATTTTATGATCTGTTCTAATAGCTGGCATTATCCTAACCAGTAGTGTCTTTAGGTCAGTCATATTCATGTGCACTTACACTAACATGACCAGATTTTAACATTGGTAAAGCGGGACACCATTGACTGGGGGGGGGGGGGGGTCTTGATTAAAAATTTGGTCTATCTCCCTCTGTTCCCTAGCTTGTTGTGCATTCTTTCCAAAAATCGGGACTTCTTTAAAATGCCGTGGAACGCGGGACAAATTGTTAAAAATCAGGACTATCCTGCCAAAAGTGGGACGTCTGGTCACCTTACACACACACACACACACACACACACACACACACACACACACACGAAAAATAGGCACTCTTAGGCAATTTATCCCTAACGTCTCATAGACTAGCTGACCTGATTTAGGTTTAACCCCCAAAATCACAACTACTTAGAGGTATACATGAGGGCACAACTACTTAGAGGTATATATATGGCCAGAAAGTATTCAGCCATCTAACCATTCTCATTATATTGACAGTGGCTGGATTTTTCCTGGACAGCCTTCATATACATACACACATACATACTCACATACATGCATAAGCACACATAAACACATACATATAAACTTAGATTTGTAGGGTGTTGCGTGTGTATAAAGATAGTAGCTACAGGGATTTGATCTTACACAGCAGATAAGCAACAATGTTTGTGAGCTACAAAAGCATCTGATGACCTTACATCAAGCTTTGAGCACTGAAAACCAAAACAGCTGCTGCATCATTACCACTCTGTAATATCTCATGTAAAAAGTGTCTCTTGGGGAAGCCGGGATGGCTCAGTGGGTTAACTGCTCACTTTGTAGCCCTGGGGACTGAGGATCGAATCCCGGTCCTGGCCCGTTTGGACCCATATGCTGAACTGGGGAGTGCCCCCAGTTCAGTTCTCACTGGGGTGAGACCCCAACCCAGTTCCTGCCCTGTACAGCCCCGTGCCCACCTGTGGAATGAAACTATGTGGAAAAACCAATGATGTGCAAGTATGGAGACTTTTTTGGGCCTTCCCCTTCTCTCTGTCTCTGTCTCTGTATCTGTCTCTCTCTCTGTCAAAAACAATAAAAATAAATCTTAAAAAAAAAAGTGTCTCTTGTGGATGTCCTAAAAGAAACATTTTAGAATAAGAAAGTCTTGTAAACATAGTTTAACCTAGCCAAGTTGACACATTACAAAGCCCCAACGTCAGTCCACTGATTATAATATATTATCAACCAATTATTCTTCTTTAAAAGGTCACTACTCACTTATTCAATAAATGTGCTTTGAGTGCCACCTATGCTCCAGTATTTGGGAAATACTAGAGCCAAAAATATGAGTAAGATGTATTCCCAAACTTTAGGTACTCATCATCTAGTAAAAGAAGCAAAACTATAAACAAAATTATAGCACTGTCCTTGCAATGGTATCGTTTTTCATAGGATATTGTACAAACAAGAGCAAGAGCAGTGTAGGGTATTAACATTAACAATTACACTAAGTCACATTGCTCACACCTAGAATAACAAATACCTGGAAATATTACATAGCCCCAACACTGGCAACTTCGAATTGGCTCTTTGCAGCTGGCCACACCCCCCACTGTCTTCCAAAGGTGTTAGATTGACAGTCATAAGTGCAGAAGGAAACAATGAACTTTCATCTTAACTCTAGAAACCAGAGATGAAACTAAAAGCAGTCACTAGAATAAGATGCCAACTGCTTTACTCTAAATTGAACACAGTGTAGAGGAGAGGCTAATAAAGAGTGAACAAAGATTTGTAAGCTTTGTGTAAACTCATTTTTCATATACTATTCACTTCACCAGTCATCTGACTTAGTAATATAGAAAGCTTAGAACTGACAAGAAATAGAAATTCATGCTTCCTTCCCACACTGAGCAGTAAATTCTACATAGGTTCATCATCAAGGCACGGAACATACAAGCTATTCTTCAGATTGTTGAATGCCTTTCACCAGCATTCCTAATTAATCAATAAGCATCAAAATAATTAAAGATCAATTATTATAAGCCTCACTTCTCAAATGAGAAAACTGAGGGCAAAGACAGATGTATTCAAAGTCAGGAAGGATTTATGACAAAGTGGGGTATAGAGGCATATCTCTTTTTCATGGTCCACATCGCTGACCTGGATCCCTTTAAATAGCTGAAACAGATTGTAGCATTCAGGGTATTCCTCCTGCCACTCTTGAATTACTTGCAGTTCTTTTTCTCCTCTTTCTCTACCCTGCCCCAGTCTCTGGGGGTATAGTTAGCTTATTCCAACTAGTTTGAATAAGTTGAGACATTATTTCCTAAGCAGATTGACCCAGGAAAGAGATGCAAATTTGTGGGTCCCAGAGTAAATTAAGCATAAAGTGACCCAGATTCCTGTCATCTCAAAACTTCAATGTGCCACAGTGTTGAAAGAATTTTGAACGTGACACTAGAAATCGTATTTTTTAATAAAAAATACTGACTGTGAGTGGTGAAAATGTGTTCTTTTGCTAAGCGATTAAGAGTGTGCACAAGGAGTGACCGTAATTCATCAACCAAACTGAGATATTGTGAAAGTAAAGCAGGGCCTATTGGTTGTTATGCCTAGAAAGTAAGTAGAAACAGGGCCTGCCTGAGACAAACACGACCAACCTACAGTGCAACATGCCCTTTTTGAATGCACGTGTAGAAACATCGGATCATGCCTTATCAGTTTGTCTTGGTATGCTTGCTAGCTCATGGCCCTGCACATTGGAGATCTAAAGTTAGATAGTTTATAGTTTTCTAGGACTGTCGTTACAAAACAGCACAAAGTGGGTGGCTTTCAACAACAGAATATTATTCTTTTACAGTTCTGGAGCGAGGGGTCCTAAAGCAAGGTATCGCCAGAGCCTTTTTCTCCTTGCAGGTTCTATGGGAAAATCTGTCCCATGCTTTTCTCCTAACTTCTGGTATCACTGGCAATTTTGGGCATTCCACAGGTTGTAGAGCATTAGTCCAAACACCTACGTCCATCATCACACAATGATCTTCCTGTGTGGCCAGGTCTGAGTTCCTTCTCTTCTGGTCACTAGTCATGTTGGATTAGGGCGCAGCCTAATGACCTTATTTTGATTAGCTTATCTTCATCTACAAAAACTGTTTCCAAATAAGGTCACATTCACACCGCCAACTGGGGTCAGGACTTTCAACAAATATTTTGGGGGGACAAAATTTAACCCCTAACAGAAAACAATGGAATCAAAGAGCATGTAATATATTTAGAATGGAAAAGTAACAAAGGCCTGGTTGCCTCTGGAGCATACTTTTCCGTCCTTACTATTATGGTTTCTGGAACAAATGGACCTGCAGCGAGGCCAGGAACAGGTTACTGAAATAGGACGCCGGGGAACTGCAGAGCGCAATGAAAGTTATTTCACAGTGAGGTTCAAATCCTTCAAGGAGCAAATAGTCTTCGGCGATACAATAGGCCTTCTATACGGCATATCTCTTTATCGAATAGCTTGCCCCCTTACATAAAGTCTCTATGAATTCAGTCAAAATAAGCTTTTAAACATTTCTTGGTTACAATGTCAGAAAAAACATGGCCCCATCCATTTTAAAATAGCTCTTGGCGAGGCTAGTGATCGAATTCCCATGGCTGTGAGCTCCAAGGATGCAAGGGAAACACGTGGCCCGTGGCCCATGAACTCACCTTCACACGACACAGCTAAAAATATACACCAATGTATTTGATAAATTATTCATGTTATCTCTGCCTAACAGCAACACTGCCATTTAATGTTTATCAGGTCTGCTTCCTCTTTACCATATTCTTATTTTCTCTTTAGACAAACGCCTGGGAGAAATCATTACCATGTGGTTCTGAGGTATTGTTAGCAGCTTCAGGCTGTCGTGTCACAAGTTACATTACCCAGAAATAAGCTAATTATTAGCTGGACTGATATAAAATCAGAGATGAATTATTATCTAGAAAAACAAAATAAACAAGTGAGAAAATATTCCTGCCTTCAAGCATTTGTGTCTATAGAGTACTGTATTTCACATTTTATTATTCAAGCTTATTTCACTAAAGATACTTGGGGTTTTCATTTATATCATTCATGGAATAATACATTTAGAGACAATTTGTTCATTTACGAAAAATGACGTATAGACCCCTTTCTCTTGAATGCTAGAATGAAAATATGAGGGTTTGAAATTATCATAGATTTGTCATATTTTATGAGGCGAAGCCAGTTATTATCACCAGCTCCATGGTATGTTACTTATATTCCCTGATCTTTTCAAACCTCATTAAGATAGAGTCTTCCTTCTTTTGTCCAGAACACTTGCAATGCATTTTTAAAGGATTTGTTTACTTAATGCAAATGTATACTGCCCATTCTACAGTAATGTTTGAATTACGCATACCTTCAACCGTAGTGGTCATTTTGTTAGGTGCTTTAGGGGAAATGTATTTTATCTTGCATTTTTACACGTTTCTGGGCAGACTTCCAAGTGACGGATTAAGAATGGTTTGAATTAAGGGTAGGGGTATTTTTAAATCACTTTAGCTTTGAAAAGGGGGGTTGAGGGGTATCTGATCAATACCAGAGATAATGGTGGTTTCTGATACTGTCATGACAGTTACAGATGCCAGCAATGGCCTTATATTAGATTGAAATGCCTAAATAGCAACAGATACCAATCTTGAAACACCACCAAATATCACATACTGTACTTAACTAATATTACAACTCCTTTAGTCCTAAATATTTTGGCAACTGTGGTAAATGTACACTTTATATTTATAGCCATTTTGACTGATTTTTCTCACAACCTTTTTGTTTTAATATAGACTGATGTGTGAAGAACCACCTAATTCATCAAAATATATACATTAATGCTTTTCCTTTACATTACTTTATAATCATACTTTAAACTTCCTAAGGCCTCCAACTCTTAGAAATCTATGTCAAAGAAGATCATTTTAAGAATGTTAGTCTAGAACACCTGTGGGTTTATTTGCTAGTGTTTCAAATCAATAATGACCCCAGAAACTGTTCCAAATGGAGTCATTGACAAGCAAACTTTTGCACATTCTGCTAATTCTCTTTAACTAATTCTTTATTATGCACCCCATTGAGAGCTTCATCCCTTGAGCTGTTACTGTTTTGAGATTTACTGATGAGGGCAGGAATGGGAGGTCTGTATCAGGTTACAAAATCACAGCGCTTGGGAAGCTGGTGTTATGGGCAGAATGTTTGTATCCCCATCCCCAATGCATTTGTTGAAAAACCTACCCCTCCGTGAGGGAGCATTAGGAGGTGGAGCCTTGGAAGGTAATTATGATTAGATGAGGTTCTGTGTGTGGAGCCCTTGTGAATGGGATTGGCACCATTGTAAGGGTCTTGGGGGAGCTTGCTTCCCCTTTCTCTGTTCTCTGCTGTCTGAGGATACTTGAGCAGTCAGCCATCTTCTGCCAGAAGAAGGCCCTCACCGAGCCCTGACCACAATGGCTCCTGATCTCAAGTCTGAGTCTCCAGAACTGTGAGAAATAACTTTCTTGTTCATAAGCCACACAGTTTATGGTATTTTGTCATAAGAGCCTAAGCTACTGAAGGCAGGTGGTTGTCATCAGGCTTATATTTATCCACCCTCTGCAAATGTATGGAAGCAACTTCATTTGTAAATGCTGCATAATACAATGCAAACTTTATACCATGTCATCTATTTCTTGTGGTTAAAGCATTCACTGCCAGAACCAGGGGGTGATTGCTCCATAAGCTGGTAGTGATCCCAAAGCAAACAGCTCTCTGTGAAACCTGACTTAGGATACCTGTCATAATTTCAGGGGTTTGCAGAAATAATAATAAAAATATCAATAATAATAATAAAATATTAGCAACCAATATTTTTAATATTTTATGCACTATCCTAAGTATGTTACATATATTATCTCATATAACCCTTCTAACCCCCTGAGATAGGTATTATAATAGCCTCTGTTTTAGAGATGAGTAAATTGAACCACAGAGATTAAAACGTTATAAACGGTAAAACTAAAATTTGAACATGGGCAGCGTGATTCTAGAACATGTCATATTAAAACTCTTCTGAACTAAGATGAGATTAATAGGCAAGCAAAGAAGAGACAGGCAATGAATATAGTGCTACCAGTTTATTCAGTGATGAGGGACTCAGAGTGTGAAGGCTGAACTATTAGGACCATGGGACAGTCTTTGAAGCTGTTGTCAATAGCTAACATATTTGTCTAGTCCAATTTCCAGGCACCATATATGTTACAAGTATTTACCTTGTATTAAAGCATCTACCCTGTTTTAACCCTAAATACACATAACGAGAAGAGCTACTAAAGATAGGAAACTGGGGAAATTGTAAAAAATACAGATAAGAAGCTAGAAGTGGCAAGAGGAATTAATGTTTGTCTCACCCCAAATTTAGGCTAGAAAGTGCTTCTACTGTATAAGAAAGAAAGCCTTGGATTTTCTTTAGTATAAAGCCCACCGAGAAATGGTTCTATCCAAACAGAGCTGACATCTCCCATGGCAGGTGGAGGTTCTCAGTCTCCAGGGCTTCACATGATGGCCACCGGGAACTTAAAGAACAACACTTCACCAAGTATAGAAACCAGTACTATAGTTCTAAAACGTAGTCACTGGATTAAGGCCTGACAGTGATGCCATCATTTAGAAGCCACTGAAAACCAGCACAGCCCAAAGCCCTTGCTCTCACACACAACTCCCTATCAATAAAAACCAGGAGTAGATGAAATTACACTGGGAATGACCAGCACTTGACTTTCACAAAGTGAGAAGAAATAAACCCAATAAGAGTCAAAAGGTGAAGTGCATTTAAGAGAAAAATGAATCTTCTCTTGAACATTGCAAGGGTGAAAGGAAAGAGAGATGACAAGAAGGGTCATGTTGAAGCCTCTTGCCGTTTGTTGACTGCTTAGTGTGCTGAGCACTGAAATGGACATTGAACCCACACAGTTAGGGGATCATCATCCGCATCCTTTCAATATGGACACGGCAGCTTCGAGAAGCTAAGCCATTTGCCTTCAGTGCCACGACCATGTTTTCAGTGGTAGGATTCAAACTCAGTTTTTTGTTACAACAGAACTTGTACTCCTTACTGCTAATGTTCATTATTTTTGAGTAGACGATAAAGTTCTAATTCCACATTGCAGATGACTTTGGACAGAATTCCTCCACCAACCTGCATTTCCTGCCTGACTGGAATGAGTAAGTAAGAAGGCATGATGGAGCTGTCACAGAGAAGCACACAGGCCATGGACCTTGTGTCACCTGTCCCCAGTCCAATGGTTTCCGGACCCCACCTGTGAGACTTCACTGTATATTTTTGACCACTGTGGCTAAAGGGATTCAGAAGACATTCACCCAAACCTTCAGGAAACCCTTTTCAGTTTGTCTTTCTTCAGGAATTAATAGCACTCCTGCTGAGCTTAGGGTAAGGCATGAAGATGAAGACCACAGCAACTGAGACAAAGGTTTATTAGAACTGGGATGATCCTTTTCAGTAAATCAGATTTGAATTTCAGTTACTTTGGAAAATGAGCAGCAAATCAATGATTAGTTTTCTCTTCTAAAATTTCTGCAGGCTATTGAAACTAATCTTTTTATAAATTATGAAGTGGTACCCTGAGTGATTTTGAAAACTGGATACCGTATTTTCCGGTGTATAAGACGACCGGGCGTATAAGACAACCCCCTAATTTTACAGTTAAAACATAGGTTTAGGCCTATATTCACTGTATAAGACTACCCCCCCACTTCTGAGGCAACACCAGTTCTTTTTTTAATTAAATTTTTAATGAATGACATTTTTCAAACATACCGTAATATACCGTACATTGATACGATAAATGGAAGGTCTCTTCACAAATGGCAATGCCATGAACTTGACCGAGAAACAAGAAATCCAAAAGAGAACATTAACAATGATGGCATCATCTGGAAAGAAAATTACATGAAGA
>PVKE010025727.1:0-22826 GCA_004027555.1 Craseonycteris thonglongyai | reverse complement strand
TCTCTCTCTCATCTTCTCTCAAAAAAAAAAAAAAAAAAGAAAAGAAAAGAAAAAAGAAGAAATCTGCAATGATGAGATTTTTGTCTTGTTGGCCTACAGAAAGGGATTTTGGAACAGAATGTACCTTCTCTGCCTAGGAAAACTGAGTGGAAGCACAGAGTTTGACAAGTTCCAGAAAGCTTCTTTTGTTCTTTAATCATTCACCTCGAGAGTACTGTGTGATGTACTCTCAAGGTTTACTCACCTGTAAATCAAAGACAGGTTATTGTGAATGAAAAGAGAGAGCCTGCTAGACCCTCTTCAAAAATTAATTTCTAAAGGAACACAGGCAACTGTCCTTTCAAATGACTTTTTCTCAAACAATATGTTTTCTCAAATTTCTGGGAATGCTAAGACCATTCTTTGTTATAAATGTTACACATGGGCATACAATAATAATAAAACCAAGAAATGAAACAAAAAAAGGAAAAGCCCTTACAAATACTTTTTAAATCACCCAGGGGAGGCAGAGGCCATCCTAAGGGCCACAGAACCCTCAGCTTTCAGGAAAAAAGTCACCAAGCACCAAAGTGGAAAAATACATGAAGGATTTGATAGAGCTCAGCCAATAAAGTGCTTTCGCCATCCTGGCCAGATGGCCCCAGACCAGATTTTTTCTAGAAAGTAAGCAAATGCTCTTGCATCATTGGGCCAATGCCCTGCAATTCTGCAGATTGGCTTCCTTTGGAACATCCAGGGTCATGCAATCGTGGATTTCACAAGGTAGGCAAGCTGTACGCAGGAAGAGTCTGGCTGCTGCTGAAGCAAAGGTGGGGCCGTAATTTTCAAGGTCAAAAAGACAGATGGGAAGACTGAAGATGTTTACATAAAATATGCCAATACTGACCTCAGCTGAGTTTTTGTGTCACTTGTATACATGTTTTTGAGTCACTAGTGTATTCAGAAATGGCTGCGACATGAAGGAATGTGGGTCGTGGTAAGTGTACAGCATGGGAAGGTGTCATTGCAAGCATCAGGGTGGGATGACATTAGGTTTTGGGCTTGAGTTGGATTCAATGGTGTTCTTAGCAGCCACACCAAGAGTCAGCCAATAGAAGAAACAACCACAACCACCAACACTTAAATCGCTTTTATAACATAGGCAGCCATTAAGTACTTTATGTATATTGACTTAGGAAGCTGGTGTAGACCCTCCTTAGTGTTACGAATATGGTCCCCATGTTATAGGTAATGAAGCCAAAAACTAGAGATGTTAAATGCTTTGCCCCAGGTCTCCCTGGTAGTAAGTGGTGGAGTTGAGATTTATACTCAGGCAGTCTGGCTCCTCCTTCTACATCCATTTAATGTAGTCTCTACTCTTAACCACCATGTCTATTTTCCCTCAAGAGTCAAAGAGTAAAATACAAGGTTTTTCTTTAGAGAAGGGTAATGTGTGTGTGTGTGTGGTGGGGGGGGGGGAGATTGATTCATTGATTGATTGAAGAGGGAGGAAGAAAAAAAGAAATAAAGAGAAAAAGAAAAAGAAAAAAAGGCCATCAAATGTCAAGGGATAAAAGAGGACTCGAGATGGCAATAGAGCTAAGAGGTCACCAAACTGGAGAAACAGTTAGGAAAAGGGCAGGTGAGAAGCAGGAGGACACTAAGCAAACAGCTGAGACCACGTTAAAAAGTTCTTTGTGCAAAGACAGAGTTTCACGCAGAGAAAAGACCAAAACCAAATCACCTCTCCACTGCCCTGGTCCTCCCCCAGCCAGAACATTCTATCACAATGATTCGGAAAACTACAGAGACATTCCTGTGAATAAAGCTTTGCTGCAAGTGAGGTAAATGCCTTTGGGTGCATTTCAGAAGAGGAATTATTGGGGTCAAAGGGCAGAAATCAATCAATGGGCATTTCCATCCTAATCAGAAATAAGACAAGGGTGATTAAAATGCTGGGTAAGTAAGAGCTGCCATTTATTCAGTGACTTTCTCATGCCTGACTCCCTCTAGGCACCTCAAGGATACCAGTTCACTAAAACAAATCTATACAAAAAATATGTCATGGAGATGCATTCAAAACATTGTATAAATTGTCTAAGGTCCTAAACTATTAAATGCAGGATTTAAGATATATTTTTATTATTTTGAGAGAAGGTGAGGGTGAGAGAGAGAGTGAGAGAGAGAAGGCAGAGGGCCCAGAGCAGTCTCCATAGTTGTACATTATTAATTGTGACATAGTTTCATTCCACACAGGTGGATGTGGGGCAGTGCAGGGTGGGAACTGAACTGGGGGCCTCCTGCATGGGAGGCCCGAACCTTCACCACCAGGACTGGCAGTTGGTTACCAGTTTGTACCACAGTTCAGTATATGGGTTTGCACAGGCTGGGGCCAGGAACTGACCTTGGGCCTTATGGTTTCAGGGCAAGCACTCAACCTGCTGATCTATCCCAGCATCCCCACATGAAGGATTTAACTAAAGTTTGTTTGATGCTAAAGCTCATGGGTTTTACTCCCTATACAGCCCAGAAGCTCTGATCAATCAATAGAGAAAGTTTGAAAATAATAAACAAAACTATTGAAAAGAGGTGGAAAAAGCTATTAGTTGTCTACCATACTTTCTCAAATGAAATGAATAACTTCCAAATCAATTAAGAATAAACAAAGAGCAATGGAGCAAACGATGTAGTAGAGTTAAGAATGGAGGAGTAAGAGAGAGATATAGAGAGAGAGACTAGAAAGAAAGAGAGGGAGGGGGGGAGCAAGGAAAAGTACAGAGATAAACATTAAATTCAAATATATTAGTCATCATTATAAATGTAAATGGTCTACATTCAACAGGAACAGACTCACATACTGAGCTTTTAAAAAATTATCCTATATCCTAAAATATGTCTAAAATAAAATGGCACAAAAAGATTGCAAGTCAATAATGGAAACGATTTAAATATTTGTTGATGTAGAAATAGGTCAATGAAGAGTGATGTTCATCTGCAGGAATGCTCTACAGTAGTTAAAACAAATGAATTAGGTCTATAAATACCAAGATAGACTAAAAATTAATTTAAGTGAAAAAGCAATTTGTTAAACATACCGATAATTCAAAATGCATATATGGTATATAATTCTATATGCTATTTATAATATACATTATTTCACAAAATAAAAATATAACTACATAATTATATAATTTTATATAACTATCACAAAATATCAATATCATGTATATATATTATACATATAAAATAAAACTATAAATTTTATGCAAACATACATATATAGTGAAGTAGTTTTTTAAATGGATACATACTAACTTCAAGAAAGATTATATCTTGAGAGGAAAGAGAGTAGAGAATGAAATGAGAAAGGGTTATAAAGATTATTACAAATTTTATTTATTTAAAAGAATCAAGTTGGGGAAGCCGGGATGGCTCAGTGGGTTAAGCGCTCACTTTGCAGCCCCAGGGACTGAGGATTGAATCCTGGTCCCGGCCCCTGTGGACCCATATGCTGAACTGGGGAGTGCTCCCAGTTCGGTTCTCACTGGGGTGAGACCCCGGCCCAGTTCCTGCCCTGTGCAGCCCCACACCCTCCTGTGGAATGAAACCATGTGGAAAAACCAATGATGTGCAGCTATGGAGACTGCTCTGGGCCCTTCCCGTTCTCTCTGTCTCTGTATCTCTCTCTCTCTCTGTCAAAAACAATAAAAATAGATCTTTAAAAGTATCAAGTAAATACAGCAAAATGTTAATATTTGATATTTCAGAGTGGTGGGTTGTGTTTAACATAGTCTTAGTAGTGTTCTGATATGCTTTTTAAAATCTATAATTTAAAAATAGGTAAGAGTTGTATAACTGAAACCTACATAATTTTTACTGACCAATGTAACCCTAATACATTTAACAATAAAAAAAAAATAGGTTGTAAATAAACATGTTACTAGATTAACTTAAACATTTGTTTTTTAAAAATCAGCTGGGAAATAACCAAGGAAGAGATGTGTAAGATAGAGAAGTCAGTAAGAGAGAGAGATCATAAAAGCTTTTCATGCTTCAGAAGTTGGGAAACTGAAAAGATGTCAGTTCTTCTGAAATGAATGTATAGTTTTAATAACAACATAAATCAATAATCTAGTAAATTAAATTGTTTCCAAAGCATTTATGGAAGAATAAATAAGTAAAGCTTGAAAAAATATTGTTAGTAATTCACATGTTCAGATATCAACACTTTATAAAGCTTTAACAATAACGAGTTATTAAATAAGCAATTGACAGACCAATGAAATAGCACTGATGGTGCTGAAATATTCCTTAGTATATGATATAATGAAAATGTCAAAAATCTATGACAAAGAAGGGGCTATTTAACAATCACTAGGAAAACTGACTAATTTTAACAAAAAAGTCTTAGATATGTTTGTAACAATATAAGCTCTAGATGAATTAAAAAGTTAAATATAGAATAAAATTAAAAAAAATAAGTGAATAAAATTCTAAAATTTTTTTTTTCTGGGTCAAAACCAAAGCAATTTCAGACTAAAAGAATAAAAAAACATATGACCTCACTCACAAGTGGAATGTAAAACTGAAAGTAACAAAGAAACAAAAACTCATGGACACAGTCAATAGTTTAGTGGTTACCTGAGGGTAAGGGGGGAGGATGGGGGGGGGAGAGCTGGGGGTGGGGGAGAGGAGGCATCAAATATATGGTGATGGAAAGAGAGCTGACTTTGGGTGGTGAGCACATAATGCAATACATAGACAATGTGATGTAGAATTGTACACCTGGAAGCAATGTAATTGTTATCAATCAATGTCACCCCAAGAAATTTAACAATTAAAAAAAGCGATTTCTGGGTAAACTAGCAGCCTAACCCTGACAGAACACTGAGGGGAAAGGGAGATGAACTGGAACCTGGTTTCAAACTAGGTACAGACTTGTGTAGATTGTCTGATGGGCTGGGCTTCCCTGAAGGAAAGATAAAGGTACCCCTTAAGGGAGATTACCACGTGCCAGTAAAACAAAGACTTATGTAAATAGGTGCTGACTACACTCTTACTAATAAATGTACAATAATCTGGTGTTGAACAGTAGAGCATTAGCTAAATAGATCATGGAACATCCATATAATGTGGAATTAAAGCATGTCTTTCAAAGATTACTTGGAGACAGAAAAATCCTTAACAAAAAATCGCTCTGTGGAAAAGGCAGAATACAAACAGGATGGGGAGTGGGGGTGGAGTATGTAAAAAAATGAGCCCAATTTTGAGAAGGGACAATGTAATCTGGAAGGAAATACAACCAAATGTTAAGCAAGGTTATTTTCAGGAGATAAGATTATAAAGCGAAGTTTATTTTCTCTTACTTTTCTGTCTTTTCCAAAACTTTCTTTGAACACATATTTTTATGACAGCGATAAAAAAGCCATAAAAAATTCTTAAAGGTAAAGCCTCCTACTGTGCGTTGAGGTTCCCAGAACCAGTGACCCAGTTTTTAGTAAAGACCCCACCAAATTCTCTTCACAGTAAAAATGAGTTCCTCCACCATTAGTATTTGCTTTTCCGACCTATAGATGGCAGCCAGAAAACCCAAAGGACAAATTCCTGCGCAGAATCTCTCACTCACACATGGGTCACTATGTTGCTGGCCAATTTCTTCCCATTCTTACTCATTTTGACTCATGGGTAACAGATACGTGTCTCCTTGAGGCTGATTATTAACGAAGGCAGCCTGGAATGTTTGTTCAAGTCCTAAGCTCAGAAAACATAACGTGTTGGCCTCAATTTCACTTTGCCCCCATATATGAATGTCCGGGAACCTCACTGTGGGGGCCTCCTTGCTTATGCCAGCAATCGATTTACCTGCAAGTCTTAAATACTGTCAGCAAACCCAGAGCGCATTGCATGGACCCCAGCTCTACCTGACAGGCTGGCAGCTGCGCAGTGAAACGTGCCCGGGAAGGCCTGCTCTCTGCACAGCTAATGAAGTTCACGCCGCTTCCTGAGCAAGAGGTGCCGATGAGAGGAGAGTGTGGAATGGGCTAAACGCGACCGGTGAAAGGTCAAGGCTGTCTAAGGTCTTCACGTTCTGGTGCTTCTACAACACTGCACAAACCTCCACGTGCCCACGTCTCTCTCTAGGGCAGAGATGTTAGAGAATCTCTCGCTGTGTCTCTCTCTGTTTCTCTAGCCCAGAAATTGTTGGTCCAAAGTCTCAGGAAAGTGGTAGAGATGGGGTTTGGACCCGGGTCTGGCCTGTACCTAGATGCGGGTAAGGGTACAGCCTAAATAATGTACTAAATGAATGAGGTGCTATGGACAGAGTTAAAAGGGGGTCATAAGAGGGTAATATTCAGAGGCAGAAAGCTTTGGTCTTTTCTAATCTTCCTTGTTATCTGCATGATCTTGAGCAAACCACTTAATCTGTTGAGCCTGTTAGCCTCCTCGCCTCTAAAACCAGGATGCCTGACTTATCTCAAGGGCACTGTGAATAGCTCATGGGCCAGTGCAAGTGAGAAGTACAAGAAATCATGGTGGGAAGGTTCCCCTGGCTGCCAATAGAAGTGCATGAGCTGAAGTCAGTGAAGAAGCAGGTGTAAGTGTCCCCTCCACAGTGTGTGGACTTCACTGCTCTCCATCTGTCACATTTCTCTGACCTACATTTCCTTGTTGGAACTTGGTGGTGTCCCCCCTGATGAAAACAGACCGCCTGCTGTCCGGAAGGAGGACTCAGCAAGAAGCCTGCAAAAGGCTTGGCTGCATAATGACCGTGGACCTCAGAACCTCAGGCCTACCTTCTTTTCTCTGCCCTTAGAGAAAAAGTTGTGGGACCCCCCGACCTGTCCCCGGCCTGTTAGATCATGGAAGACAGAGCAAACTTCCAACAGAATATAACTGATGGTGTTCTCCTCTACACCCTCAACTTTCATGGCAAGCAGTTCCTTTTAATTTTTTAAATTCATCAGGAGTTGTAAGATACCAAAAATCTCAGGCAGTAGACACCAATGTCTCCACCACCGTTTTAGAAGTAGACACAGTATGTTAAATGTGCTAGGATTTCTTTCTCTACAAAGAAAATACAGTAAACTCTCAGTTAGTTGGCACCCATGAGGATGGGTAGATGCCAGATAAATGTAAGCTGACTCTCTGTTAACTGGAACCCAAGCAACTAGCACTCTCAAGCCACCAGCAAAGACATTTTTTGTGGGTTGCATGAGTTCCGGTTAATGGAGAATCTACTGTAATTAAATAGCCTAGGTAGACCTGAAGTTCTACTCCTGTCTTTCCTCCTTATCTCCATCTCTTGAGGTACCCCATGTCAGAAGTTGGTGTAAATCATTTGATTACATCCCTTTGGTGTTCTATCCATAATCCCTATAGAGTGTTGGTTGAGGTGTCATTAAAGTTAATTAAAATGTATCCAGTCATAATCATCTTTTCAAACTTGCTTTTCTCATTCATCATATTAAAGACTCCATTCATCCATTTTAACTGGGTAGTATTCCAGCATAAAAACTGTCATTGATTTGTGCATTTCCCCATAATAAATAGTTGGGTTATACCCTTCCTTTTCTTTACAGATTTCAAATTGTGCTGCAGTGAATATCCTTGTGTAGATCTCATTGTTTATACTCTAGGATATTCTATTTTTAAAAAATCTAAAATACTGCCCAAAAGCAGAATTGCTGATTTGTAGAGTATGCCCATCTTGAATTAAATTACATCTTTTTAAAGTGGTTACAACAATTTACACTACCATATCTTTTGCCCACAGTTGGTGTAATCAGATTTTTAAAATGTGTGCCAATGGTATCCTACTGTGATTCAAATTTCATTTGAATCACAGTCAGGCTGAGCAAATTTTTTATATATTATTGCTATTTGAGTTTCTTCATCTATACACAGGAATAAAGGAAATCCTGCCATTTGTGACAACATAGATGGACCTTGAGAGTATTAAGCTGAGTGAAATAAGACAGAGAGAGACAGAGAATACATGGGATTACTTATATGTAGAATGTTAAAAAAGAAAAAAAGAAAAAAGAAAAAGTCAAACTCATGGGCAGAAATGTGGCTGCCCAAGGTTGGGGGGTGGGGGAAATAGGGAGAGGTGGGTATGAGGGTACAAACTTTCAGCTATACGATGAATAAGGTCTGAGGATCTAATATTAAACACCGTGCCTATAGTTGATAACACTGCATTGTGTAATTAAAATTTGTGCTAAGAGGCGTATAAGTTAAATGTTCTCACCAAAAAATAAAAGGAGGTGATATCTGTGAACTAACTAGATGTGGAGAATTCTTCACAATGTATACATTTATCAAATTACCATGATGGTTCCTTTAAGTATCTTACAGTTTTATTTGTCAGTTATATCTCAGTAAAACTGAAATTTTCTAACAACATGAGAATACAGTATACACAATGGTACAAACTGGCTCTAGGAACAAAGGACATGACAGGTATGTGCTAGAGGGAGCTGGGTTCTCATTTGTTCATTGTGTTATCATCTCTGCCCTTCATGATCCTGGAAGTACCAAAATAAATTCACCACTGGCATAAAAGAGTCCACAAAATATATTTCAATAGCATGGAGTCAATTCTTTAATATCAAGTAACACAAGAAGCTTTATAAGCAAGGTTTTTCTCTTCACCCTAAAAAGTATCTTCAGAACAAGACAACTTTATCTGGTAGCATTTTTCCTTGAATCACAAGAGCAATAGCTATTAATGCTGACCAAGTATTAGAACAAAATTCTTGTACATTTTTTAAAATTTTGGGTTGAGAAATGAGTATTTTAATTCCCTTCAAAACCACACTCAGAGAACTACAAGCATTTAAGAGGATGACATGTCAGAAAAAGGCAACAATGTAACATTTGAAATCTAGCTCCATCGTTTACTACCTTGATAAAGCCTGAGGGAGTTATTTCCTGTAGATAGCAGGAAAAAATCTAATACACGAAAGCCCTGGACTCTTTATATTCTATTCATGTCAAGAGTAAGTGATTCCATAGAGGGCGGAGGGTAAGTGAAATATGTATCTGGGATACAATGAATTGGGGGCTTTGCTTGGGGTTAATAATTAAGAATGATTTCTCATTCTTCAATCTATAATGCAGTTGAGAACATTGTACTTATCAACATTTTTCTTGAGAACACTGTATTTGCTTGGGAGAAATGCTCAGAGAAATTGTATCCTAAGGGGGTAGGGAGAGGTGGAGGCCTCAAAGACATGTCTAAGTAATTAAAGATTTTCCACACACTGCCTGGGCAGGAGGCCAGGCCTCTGTTTCCTGGAAGAGCCTTAAATTTTCCTAAGAATCTTACCGTTTGAGTCTGCAAGTTAAGAACTCAGGGTGCTATGTTGGGAGGCAGAGTACCTAGGAAAGTAATTTGAAATTCCACAGAGGGAACAGAATCTAGGAAAAGAGAGTCACAGGTGGCTTTGTGGCTAAGAGGGAGTTTGGAGAACAGAACTGTCTGTGGAGTTTCATTTTTAGTGCAATACCCTGCACTCTAAAATATGATCGTTTCCCATGACTTCATCACTCTTCAGCACACACGACCAAGAAAAAAAGAACAGGAGAGCAGAAAAAAAGGAGGGAGAGAGGGAGAAGGGAGAGAGAGAGAAGAAGAAGACAGGGGAGGGGAAGAGAGGGGGTGAAAGGGGAGGAAAGAATTCATTAACATGTGTGTCTAATTTACTTCTGGACATACCTACTTAAAGCCTGTACTATATATGTTTAATTTTGTCCATATCCTGAGAACAGCTAACATTTGAAGTGTCATAGAAAGGAATACACGCTCCTAAGGCTAGCATTTGAGAGCCACTGTCTAGGAGTCTACAGTTCTAAGGCAGCCATGACAAGGAGGTAAGTCTCCAAGTCTAAATCTACGCCTAGAGACTTTGTTGATTAGCACAAGAGATGTTAAAATCATTTTTGCTGGGGAAATGAACGGTGCTGAAGACACGTGGCTGCTACTTGCATAGACTACGGTGACTTCAAGACCTGGGGACCACTGCTTGGTGAGACTTCGCATCTACAGACTAAAGCAAGCAGTTCAGCACATTTCTTATTCAAGACCGTCTCCTCTGTTCCAATCCCATGACCCACGCTCCTCTTGAGGGCTTCAGGCAGACCCGTCAGCATGGTTACCGGTAGGTTGACATGACCACACACATGTAATGGCTACATCACGTTACATGCTTCCACACATGCAGGGAGCCAGCCTAAAGCAATGGAACGAGCTCTGGCTTTGTAGCCAGACTGATCTGGGTTCTAATACCAGGTCTGTCACTTAAAGCGCTGTGGCCTTGGGCCAAAGACCACGCTTGATGGAGTGTCCATTGGCTATCTATAAAAGGGAGATAACAAGAAAATAACGGCCTCAGGACTCTACTGGAATCCAAGAAGATGATCGTAGGCCCGTAGGTTAGGCACTTTGTATGCGCTCATTCATTCCTTCTTTGCCTCCCTTTACAAGGGAGGGCAGAGCCCACATCACACCCCCTGCCTTCTTATCTTTCTTCCTCAAAGGAGGACACAAATAACAATTACCAGAACTTTGTCAGAATACCCACTGTCCCACCTCTAGATCCAACCCTTTTAAAAAATCTGACTTTATCCCTCTTGTCCCCTCTGACTTCCTGAGTGTCCCCAAGGTACTAGACTCAGGCGAGGCAAGTGAGGTGTCCAGCACACACAATTTAAGGAAGTGCTCACTCCCTTAATTCTTAGAGCACGCACCTCCCTAAACTGTGCTCCCTATATACCTTGCTCTAGTTTGACCCACTGAGATTCCAAGCCCCCAATTTGTCACATGCTGCACTGAGGACAACTGCAGTAAACTCTCAGCTAACCAGCACCCATGCCAGATAAATGTAGTATTACACTGTATTTGATTTTTATTTTATTTTTTTGCCAGTTGCATGAGAGTGCTGGTTGTTTGAGTTCTGGTTACGAGAGAGTCTACTGTATTTCCTTTGTTCCAGTAGCTTAATAATAATTTTTCAAGATTTATTTTATTGTCTTTGACAGAGAGAGAGAGAGAGACAGAGAGAGACAGAGAGAGACAGAGAAAGGGGGAGGGCCCAGAGCTGCCCCCACAGCCGCATGTTACCAGTCCTTGACACAGCCCCACTCCACATAGGTGGGCATGGGGCTGTGTAGGATGGGAACTGGGCTGGGGGCCTCCCACATGGGAAACTCGCCCCAGTGAGAACAAACTGGGGGCCACACCCCAGCCCAGCACAAGCATCTGCTTGGGCCAGGGACAGACCCAACCCCCAGACCCTGGGGCTGCAAGATGAGCGCCCAACCTGCTGAGCCATCCCAGCCTCCCCCAAATACTTTAAATACAGTTTAGATTCTTTAACGGGAGAGCTTAGGCAACTTTCCACACTGAGCTTAATGTAAAAAAACACAAGGTCCTGAGCCCCACCCCAGAGCCTTGAAAGTAGCTCACCACCCTGCTGCACTGAATACCTACCTGCAGCCTTGTCTGGACTCCCAGGGTTCCTGCTTCTACTGCTCTGGGGTGGGGCCGAAGGGCCATATAAATCAAAGCTTTGCAGGTGATTTCTCTTGGTGATTAAGGTCCAAGCGCCAGCAATAAGCTCCCAGGTGATTCTCATACTCCCTACAGTTTAACAAGCCACAGGTTTCCCAGCTCTGGAATCAGATTCCTGTTCACAGTCTGCCTCTTGCACTTGCTATCATATTACCTTGAGGAAGGCACTGAACCGCTTCTTCACCTATAAAAATAACCATAACAGCAGTACCCACTGCAGAAGTGCTTATGGAGCATCCATAAGATGTAAATCACTGAGCCTAACATGTGGCCCACAGCAAGTCTCATTAATGCTATTATTCTTAGCATTTTAAGAATTTATTTGGCCCTCCTGGTGGGCAAGCACTGCACATTCCTCTACATAAATGACACAGTCTCAGGACAGTTACCTAACCCCTTTATGCATCAGGAGACTACACACAGCATCTATGAACAAAGTGCATCATGATTCCACAAAATATCGCCTGTGCAGTGTTCAGCAGAGACCTGGGACATAGTAAGTGTTCAGAAAATGTTGGCTGTCCTAACTACACAGCATAGAACTTCCATAAAGGTTGATATGCCTTTAGTATTTGTAATACAATTTTTATCCAAGAAAGTGGTCCAACCTGGCTCTGTAAACGGGGCCAGATGTCTTACTCCTATTTGTTTCTCCAGCTTATGACGGTGGCTGGCACACAACAGGGGGTCGATGATTGTTCCTGGAATGTCTGAAAGATGGAATTACCAGAGAATTTGTATTTGCCTTCACGCTCACATTGATCTTGCCTATGTCTCAAGATTGTGAAAACCTCACTGACCATGGGGCCATTCATTCTGTTTCCAAATGCTGCCAACCTGCCCACAGCTCTAATCAGGAGCCGCTCTGATTTATGCTGCCAGTGGAGCGAGCCAGGGAGGTCCAGTTCTCTACGGTTGATGTGTTTACCGCTGAGTCCTTGAAAATTGAACAGGGAGGGTGAGGGAGGGATGAAGATTGAATTAAGAGCTACTTCCCATCGCATTTGATATGAGTTCTTTTCACTCGAGCAGCGCACAGCCTCTTATTGTTGTGAATATGAAAATTCTACTAATGTGACAAAAACACATGGCGGGTCCCATGCCTGCATCTTCCACCCGATGGCCACCAGAGCCCTGACAATGATGGAGGAGCAAGCCGCCAGCATTTCAGGGCTTTAATCACTGAATGTCGCAGGCTGTGCTATAACTCTATAATACTCTTTGGTGAATGACTACAGTGTCTAAACCAAAATGTGTTTCCCCCATTTAGTGGATATCGATTAAAGGGCTTGTTTGAAAGCATTTAGGTTAACTTGGTTCTTTGTTTTATTTATTCACATCCATACATTAATTGAAAGCCCAACAGCTCCAAAAAGATTGTATTAACGTGATCGCCCTCTACTGGCCACAGAGTGACATACACACCTGCCTTCCATCAGCTCCATCAAAAACTACAGCTATTTTTAAACCGTCCTGAGGCTTTGCAACTCCAAATTACTTTCTACGGGTCTATTAGACTTATGTGTACTAAACCCCAACTGTCTGCTTTCTTTTTGAATATTCTGTTTCCTGAAAGGAGATCATCTGATTTTTCATATATTTGGTAACTTCGGAAGAAATGGCCAGGAGCCAGGAGACCTGAATTCATTCATATGAGCTTGTCTTCTCATCGTTGAAAGAAGGCTGAGTAAGGGCGGCCCCAGGATCCCTCTCAATCTAACTGCTCTGGTGTAGCCGGCACTTCTGGCTGGGAGGCCAGTGCCCAGAGATCCAGACAGATATCTAGTCCTGATTCTAACTTTTATTCTTGTTGTAAAATGAACAAAGGAGGGAATGTTCCTTTGAATTCTGACATGTCGTGACCTAAGCCATACTAAGACTGAGCACCTAAAAATGACCGGGAGAAAAATTCTTAGTAGGACAGAGTAAGTCCAGTTCAAACCCCTTTTCCCTTTGAAAATTCCTAAGGAACCATGGGGTTTATCCCTTCCGTGTCTACTTATACTTGCAACTGAGACTTGTCTTTACAGGGACATTTTGAATAAAGCCTAATGTTTTTATTGTCTAGAAAATAGGGGAGGAAGGAAATCCAAAACTAGACTCTGGATGCGGGTTCTTAGAATCTAAAAACATGAGTGAAGAGGCCCTTCAAATCCAAGGAAGAATAGCTGCCTCTGAACATAGAGAAGCATTTAGCAAAAAACTGGATGACTTCTCTCAACAAAGCACATCTGCAATGTAATCAGCAACTATGTGCTTCCATCAGCTACTGCTGGACTCCCCAGTCCCTGGTCACAGTTCAAAGGAGACATTCGCTCAGGCAAGGTGAGCACAGTGCAGTCCTCCATCCTTGAAACAGTGAAACAAATGCTGAGAGCATCTAAGAGTCAGAACAAGGCAATGCTTAGAACTTTTTTTTTTTAACCACAAAGGAAACACAACATGCCACATAAATCAGTGTAAAATTTATTGACCCAGCAATGATCTAGCCTAGTGAAAATTCACCAAGTTCCAAGAATTAAAAACAAAAACAATAATTTCCTTACATTTAAGTAGCCATTTATTCTCCCAACACTTTCGAATGCATACTTTTCATTTGTTTCTGAAGATGACTCTGGGAAGGGGTTGCTAAGGGCATCATTGGGTCCATTTTGTAGATGAAACTGAAGAAGTTAGGTACCCTGCCTGTAAAAATCACATAGATAGTAAGTACTATTCTCAGCTATTTAAAATCACACTCTAATGGATTATCTGAGAAAAACATCTAAGTCCTTCTAAGGATGTTAGGGTTGTATGCATAAAGTGTATATATGTATTATGTGTATCTTCTTTTCCAAGGAAAGCAAAAGAGAAATAAGCCGTAGGTTACTAGGGGACAATCAAAGCAACAGAGCTGGGAAAAAGAAATCGTTGAGTTCGATTCTGCCCTGACTCCTTCCATACAAGAAATGTATTCACTGTGACAATGCCATAGAACACTGATTGAGCACCTAAAACACACTGTATGGGAAATACCACAGGACACCATAATCCCTTCCCAGCTCACTGCCTAGTTGGGGAGCAAGCTAAGCAGATTAAGACAGATTAACTTCTGTTCTCTCTGATTCCTGTGGACAAAATGGCAGCTGTCAGTTCCAACGGGCTGGAAAATAAGAAGACATTTTATGCAGGTCACATCCAATCCCATGAGCAGGTCTTTAAAATAAAACAAATCTCTCACCTCTAGTTCAAAATATGCCCGAAATATCCTCATCCTCTCCATACCTATCACCATACGAGACTAGCAGTCTAAAAGGTCCACTGAAGGTGTTTGATGACTTTCAAATAGCCAATGTCAGAGAAGGGCGCATCAAAGAGGGGCCCTCTTCCTATCTGACTATTAAAGAATATGAAATCCTCTTCCTGTGGTCTGTGGAGTCAGGAGGCAATGCATCCCATCCCCCCACTGGTAGCATGCTCACAAGTTTTATCTGCAACAGGCTTATGTAGGAGCTTGTAAGGTATAACTACTTATGCACATACCCCTCAAATCTCATCCACATGACTCTTCTGTAGGTACAAAGCTTATAATACACCAGATTAGACACCAGCGTGAGGCCAGCTGGAAGAATGGAGAGACAGATCAGCATGGTCCCTGTGTAAGCCTCTGATAAAATCTCGACCCATAGGTACGCTTTTCAACTGGATATGAGCACTTCCCCCTCTGAATCCCCACAACCTTTCTTGCATCTCTCTGATAACAGGTTTGCATTTGCTTTCTCTACCCATTGAACTATAAGTTCCGATGAGTAGGGCGTGCATATGATCATGTGTCTTACTCAACTTAAGCAGCTGGTAGGAGGCCTGTGGGGTCTGGTGGACCTGTTCCAGGAAGCTGGTTCTTCTAACTGGGACTCTGAGCCCCAAGTTAACCTCTCTGAGCCTCAATTTCAGTAGTAAAACACTCACTGTACAGATCAAATGAGATAATACATGTCAAATGCTTAGCCAGTGCCTTGCCCCTAATAACTGAAGTGATACAGCACAGTGTCTTAAGTCGGACTCTCCAGAGGTCAACTCTGAGATGGGAATTTGAAGGCTCATGACTTAATGGAAGGAGACATCTCAGGAACAAGGGTATGAGGGAAGCAGAAAAGGGCAGGAAAAGGAGCTAAATTGAAATCTAGTTTCAGCCTGTTCCCATGGGAGCTCTGGAGTATAATGTGTGACAAAAAGTTTGTTCTACCTTGGAGTGGATCCAACCCATTGTACCCTGCCCCCATCAAACCCTCCATGTCAGTCAATCACCGCCTATAGATTGCCCCCTCAGGGGACAGAGGGAGGCTTACCCTCTAGGGACAAGCGTTTCTCATTTAACCAAGGACAGGTCTCTAGAGAAGAGGGCAGCTGTGAGCTGACAGCAGCCAATATTCACAGCAACTGTGGAAGAAAGATCTGGGCACAGTACCAACAGCACCCACTACACTATTATTATATTTGTAAATCCCATGTCCAGATCTGAACATGTGATCTGACAAGGACTCAATAAATAGTGATTACATTGAATTAAATTAAAGGATCCAAATTACGGAGAGTATGCAAAACCAGCATGAGGAGCTCAAGTTGTAGTCACAGGGCCAAAATCTTTGGAGGCAGCTCTCACCCTTCCTCCCTTCACTGGTCCTTGTAATTACTAAGACTGCACAAGGTTGCAGCATGCCCCTAAACTCCTTGGCACACTGATTATTTCTGAAGCCAACTTAACCATGCATTTTCCCAGCTTCCCTTGTTTCAGAGATTTTCTGGCGTTAATTACACCTACACTTACATCCAAATATTTCATTGTGATGCAGATTATCCTTGTAAGTGCATGAATTATTCTTCAAAGGCAAAAAGAATTAATAATGTTTCGCCACTCACTGTGACATGTTTCCAAGCACGTAAGTGACAGATGCACTTTTAAATGATGTACTTTTTCTTCTCCTTGACACGCAAGAACCCAGATTTAAAGAGACAGAAGAGGTAAAGGCTTCGCCTTCTGGATCTACTGAGGTCATGCTTGGATTTCCATCTCCATCAGCAAAACGCATGAATAAGTAATGTGCTCAGGTCCCTGTACCTGCTCGGATTGTATTGTATCAGCAGCCTTACCCTCTGAAATACCATTAAGACTACTCCCCAGGGGAGGGTGGGGAGAGCTGGGCTGGTCATTAAGAGGAGTGGAGGAAAGCATTTTGTAAATTGTAAGGTGCTTTACAAAGGTCAATTATCAGCATTAATATTAATTTTTCTACCATCAACAGTATGTTCAATGCTATCTAAATCCCCTGACTTCACATCTTCTGAATTAATCAGCCCCTTCCAGAGGTATTGCTTCTGTTCTAGTGACTGGGGAGGCCAACCAGGTTGAGTGAGAACTCTTTTCTTGAACTTTCATCCAATACTCTCTCTTTATTGGTAGGGACCGAACTGAACTCAGAAAATAAGTCCCAGCAGGTGCCAGGAGAACCTTAATAGTGAGGCAGCAGAGGAAAAGGGAACAGGGATTCTAGACAGCAGCACCAGAATCCTGAGATCAAGGAAATAAATGCCCAACAACCAGTTGTTGAGTGTGGAAAATTTCACTTGCCTGAAACAAGTGGCTCTGCTGCCCTAGTTCATCAGATTTCATTTTAGTTCTGTGAGGACCATGATGTATTTGAGAAAGGAAGAAAAGACAAAACAAAACAGCAACACCTACTCTTTGGTATGGATAACCTATAAAACAATTCTCCTTCACATGTAAATGCATAGTAATGGGAAAAGAGGGCAGGCTGGCTCTAATTCTGGAAAAGCAAATTGTTGAGCTCTAGAGTTGGGGCTGGCAAATTATGGACCCGATTTGGCCCTTCATCCATTTTCATAAATAAAGCTTTATTGGAACACAGCCATGCCCATCATTTACATATCTTCTATGACTGCTCTTACGCTCCAACCACATAATGGAATAGGTGACGCAGAGACCATACTGGCCACACGGTCAGAAATATTTGCCATCTGGCCCTTTACAGAAAATGTTTACTGATCCTTGCTCCTTGGGATTAAAGACTGGTTTTATCACTTATTAGCTCCATTACCTTGACAAAGTTATTCAGTGTCATTATCATGAGAAAGCTAATACTACCTACCAAATAGGGTTGATGTGAAGACTAAATGAGTTATAATAGTCAAAGCACCTAGAAGAGTATCTAGATATATTAATGAATCAATAACTGTTAGCCATTATTACTGCAAACAGCAAGATCTACCCTCCCTCTCACCATAGGTAAGTAGCTCTTCTGCCCAAAGAACCACCTAGACACCTTTCCGCCCTTCCCCATACATAAATTTAGAATGTCTTCTAGATATACCTTACTGTGAATGCAGTAAGTAAACCTTTGGAATTCTAGGTCTTCCACTATAGCCATGCAGAGGGGAAACTTTTTACTTTCCTTTCTTCACTTTATTTCTAGAAGGGGTCTTCAATCAAAGGCTCATGCAGAGATTTCATACCTCCTTCCTCTGTCTCCCACTAAACTATCCAATGACCACCCTAACAAGTGTGGTAGTAATAACAGGTTTGTTTTCCCAACTAACAGTGATTTCTCATCTTTAAAATCAATTAAGAGCTCTGATTGTACAAGGTCTGACAATTAAGTTCATGAACTCATCCAAGAAAAAGTGCTACATACTCACTGCTGAATATCACTACGGTCACCTTCAAAGTACGCCCCTTGGAAAGCTATGCATCAATGCCAGTGCCTAGTCCAACTCTCAAAGCAGTTGTGGAACTCTTTCTGAAATGGCCATCAGAGCCATTGTTGTATTACCGTTGATGTCCTGAATGTCATCAAAATGTCTTCCTTTCAATATTTCCTTTATCTTTAGGTAAAGAATAAAGTCATTGGGGGTCCGATTAGGTGAGTAGGAAAGGTGTTCCAATACAGTTATATGTCTACTGGCTAAAATCTCCCTCATAGACAGTGCCATGTGAGCTGGTGCATTGTCATGATTAAAAAGCCATGAGTTGTTGGCGAAAAGTTCATGTTATTTTCATCTTTTTCATGCGGCCTTGTCAGCACTTCCAAATAGTAAACTCTGTTGACTGTTTGTCCAGTTGGTACAAATTCATAATGAACAATCCTTCTGATATCAAAAAAGGTTAGCAACAATGTTTGGACTCTTGCTTTGGAATGATGGAACTGTTTTGGTCATGAAGAATTGGCTGATTTCCATTGTGCACTTTGATGCTTTGTTTTAGGGTTGTACTGGTACACCCATGTTTCATCACCAGTGATAACACAACCTTAAACATTGTCTTGCCTCTCTAAAAGGTCTTTGCAAACTTGAGCTCTGACATTCTCACGAATGTCACAGAAACATACAACAACAATAATGAATACCACTCAGCAAGACACCGTCATATGTAGACATGAACACAGCTGTGAGACACTGATATATCAAGGTTATGAAACCTTGCTGAGTTGTTTGTACAGTACTGCTAACATAAGCACACGGTGGCTTTGTGAACTTAATGGTCAGACATCACATGCTCCAGGGACTGTTTAAAATGCCAATGCTGAGTTCCTAAAAGGGCTTACTAGTATGCACAGATTAGCTGCCCAAGATGCCCAGAGAGCTCAGCCTTGCGAGGTAGGTACATAAGGTAGGTAAGTACAAGTTATGACTAACCTACCTCCTTGAAAAAAAACAGAGGGATGAGAGATTACTCTTTTCTCTCTCTCTCTCTCTCCCCCTCCTACTTCCTCTCTTGCACCCTTCCTCTCTTTCTTTCCCTCTCTGATTATGGAAGTGTTCAGTAATATAAGGCCAGTGTTATAAGTAAAAATATTGATACTCATATATATGTGCAAGGCATTGCCCTGGGGTTCATGAGGAAAAAAAATAATGAGGTATAATTCCTGTCCTAGGGAGTTAATAATCCACTTGGGAGTATAAAACAAGCCCATGAAAAGTTACATAGCAGTTAATGAGTTGAATGACTTTACAAGACAACAATGGAAAAGATACTGGCCATGTTGTAAGTAATTAGTTGTTGAAGGCTTTCTTCAGATCATCAGCATTACAAACACTTTAGAGAATAGAGCCTGTGCCCTGTGAGTTTGTTTAACCAAGATAAAATGGTCCTCCTACTGAAGGAAGATAAAACACTAAAGTTAAATATACATTTACATTTCAAATGAGTAATTTAAGGTGGTTTAGTTTAAAATAAATACAAGTTAACTAGATTCCCAGGCTAACAATGTGTATGAACCAGCTGCTAAAGATTGTTTTATAACTTCTGTTGTAACATTTTTGGAGGAAAAGTGTAGGTTGGACCAAAGGATTCTGATAGAAATCAGGACACACGGCTTGGTGAAGGTTTGAGAAGAGAACAACACCTCCAGCCAAAGCTGGAGGATGGGGTGGGGTCCTGAAAAGCAGCAAAGGATCCAAAAGCTCAGAGAACAGCCTCCCCCAAGTCAGCAAGGATGAGCAGGAGTGACTGCATTCTGGAACGTTCTAGAAAGACCAAGCTGAAACACCTTCAAGCGAATCTCCTGAATGAGGCTTCTTTACCACATCAGTTCACTGTAGGCATAGGCATTGTTATGTCTTGTATGCTTGGGAAAGGAGTTTATTCCCAAACGTGTCACCAAATTCAAGTTTCATGATACCCCCAGATTTCTATTTCTTTTGGCACTGAAGTTTCTCATTTTAGGCGATGTGATGATCTGCTTATATGAACTCCAGAGCACAGTGGTGAAGAACGTGGCTTCCAAACCCAATTGCCTGAGTTCAAATCCCAGTTCTGCCTCTATGATCATGAGCAAGTTACTGATCCCACTAGGGAAGATACTACTACTGAACTCATCATACGTGTGAGGCTTTTAAAGGCATTCCTGCTAGGCAGCACATAATATGTACAAGTTGTCGCAGCCTGTTCTTTCATTCCTCTATCACTGAACCTCCCAAGTACAGAGCTAGCCCTGCCTCCTTCTCTGGGATCAAGACCAGCCCTCCCAAGGATATAACAAGTCAGAGTTTATTTATTTGGTAATCTTGTTTATGGCCCGGTGTGTACAAGGGCTGTCCAGAAAGTATCCAGCCACGTAATGTGAAAAAATAGAGGCATTATAGCTGAATTCCTCCCCCTCGCCCCCCCCCCCGCCCCCCGCAACAGCTCTCATATCTTACCCTAACCCAGATTCCATCCAGAGGACTTTATTTTAATAACTTGATCCTAACTTTCTCCTTCTACCTATCAGGTCCTAGATTCAAAGTATCCCCCTTTTTCTCTTTTGGACACTGTTTGTGTTGAACTGTGCCAGTCACTCTGAGAACTAGAGCCAGTCTTCGCATCCCAGTCCATGTTCTGTCACTGGGTCCCTCCAAGCCTATGCTCTGCCCCTTCCTGGGACCTTGTTGGTGGGAGGACTGCTCCCTGGATGCCCTCCATTGTCCCGACCTTCCCCCACCACCTCCTGTGCCTCCAAGAAACTCTGACAGTACTTGGATCCCAGATGCCAAACCACCAATACAGCTTCGCATTGGTGGTTTGGCATCTGGGATCCAAGTACTGTTAGAGTTCTCCTTATGGCAAGTGGGCCAAAAAGGCTGGACCACCGACGGTTCTGCTGACCTTGTGGTAAATGCACTGAGTTTGTGCCAAGCACTAGCCCAGGACTCACCTCCTGTGAGTCACCTCTTGGTCAGTTGGTTTAACAGAACGAGAAGAGAAGGAAGACATTCAGAGCTTCTTATGACGTGGCTGCTTTTGGCAAAACTGTCCAACAGTATTAGAACAGGGAGATGATGTATGGGATATGAGGTACTGCTTTGAAAAATACGACTGCTGCTTAGCGCACAAACTAAAGCCTAACACACAGTGTGTACGTGGGACAGAGCTGCTGAATGGCTCTTCCATAAAGCACTCTGCAAAGCTTAGGTATGTGGAGCCATGAACCCATTCCACAATCTTCCCTAGAAAGAGACCTTCATGGAAACAAAATGAGAAATGCAGCCTCTCCATAAACATCCTCCAGCAATGAAATAAAGGGGGGAAAATCCAGGGCATTCTTGTCTAACACACACACACACACATGCACACCCTTGCACCATTAAAGACACTATTCCTCCCAGCCTCTAAGTAGACCCTGCGTTTGGAAAAATCCTTTTATTGCTGGAATTTACTAATATATTTCTTAATACATTCTGTCCATCATTTTAATAGGCCATGCTATCTATACCTGTCAATCTCACCTTCTGATCAATAGAAGATAGCCTGACATTGCCAGGCTGAACTGACACAGTTGGGACCAAAGGCAGAGATGCCTGAACTTCAAATTGGTCCATGCAACTTCATCAAGGGTGTCAAATTTTTGCCAGATATTTTGAAATCTGAGAAGTTCTCAAAAATGGTCATGATGAAATATTAATAAGAAGTGACACAGGAGAAATGGTGGGTATGCCATGTTTCCACCTCATTTTATAGAAAGGTAAGAAATATGTAAAAGGAAACAGTTTGGTATGCTCATAAGAGGATTACAGATGAGTTAGCAAAATGGTGTGCTGTTTTCATTTAAAAGTTGAAAAAGAATGCAGTTCTCATCACCAAGCTCCTTGTCTGTGTGGGGTCTGAAATCTTCCAAGGCAGAACTTCAGTTATACTGAAATCAAATCAGCTCTGGGGAAAGATGAAAGAAAACTGATAGAACTATGTGTTTCTGAGCAAATGGTTATGAATAGAAGGGTCACGAATACATAGCAAGCAGGCCAACGGGCCACAGGCCACTGACTGAAGCTTAATATATTTCATTAAGAAAATGATATTGATCTTTCTAGATGCTTTTCAAGGTGATCTGCTAGAAGATAAACTCCCTGAGTTCCAGGAACCATCCAGGACAGAATCAATAAATATTTATTGAATAAATGAATGAGGGCGTCCCTCATTTCATCGCCATTGTTCTAACAAGGGAATGCACTTCAAAAGGCATCAGGATGGGAGACACATGCCTTTAAGATCCATACAGGCCTCCCAGAAGAGCAGGGCCTTCAGCAACCCCCTTAAAAAAAAAAGGCATTTTGTCAAGAACAGTCATTAAGAGACATTACGGAGCACCTCTATGCATTCACACCTATTGGCTAGCAAACCAATGATCTGTCCCACAGATTCTTCCTCTTACATCTAACCTACTTGGACACTCCAGTCTCTAGTATGAGCTCGTAGCCAACTCTGACCACACCCTCTTGTTTTGTCATCTGGACTGTGGGG
>PVKE010025726.1:0-22826 GCA_004027555.1 Craseonycteris thonglongyai | reverse complement strand
TCATCTCTCTTTCTGAAGTTTTGTTGTTGGCATACAAAAATGCAGTTGATTTTGGGACATTGATTTTGTAGCCTGCGACTTTACTGTATTTGTCTATTATTTGTAATAGATTTCTGATGGAATCTTTAGAGTTTTCTATATATAGGATCATGTCATCTGCAAAGAGTGACAGTTTAACTTTTCTCCCGATTCTGATACATTTTATTCCTTTTTCTTGTCTGATTACTCTGGTTAGAACTTCCAGAAGTATGTTGAACAGCAGTGGTGGTAGGGGCATTCCTGTCTTGTTCCCTATTTTAGGAAAATAGGCTTCAGTTTTTCCCCACTCAGTATAATGTTTGCTAAGGGTTTCTCATATATGGCCTTTATTATGTTGAGGTACTTTCCTTCAATTCCCATTTTATTCAGTGTTTTTATTATAAATGGGTGTTGTATCTTGTCGAATGCTTTTTCTGCATCGATTGAGATAATCATGTGGTTTTTATTCTTTGTTTGGTTTATGTGCTGGATTACATTGATTAATTTGTGTATGTTGAACCATCCTTGTGCCCCTGGGATGAATGCCACTTGGTCATGGTGAATAATCTTTTTAATGCATTGTTGTATTCTGTTAGCTAAAATTTTATTTAAGAATTTGGCATCAGTGTTCATCAGTGAGATTGGCCTATAGTTTTCCTTTTTGGTATTGTCTTTCCCAGGTTTTGGTATTAGGGTGATATTAGCTTCATAGAAAGAGTTGGGTAGTACTGCCTCCTCTTGAATTTTCTGGAGTAGTTTGAGGAGGATGGGTGTTAGTTCTTCTTTGAATGACTGGTAGAATTCATTGGTAAAACAATCTAGTCCAGGCCTTTTGCCTTTGGGCAATTTTTGGATAATTGTTTCAAGTTCTGTACTGTTGATTGGTCTATTTAGGTTATCCAAATCTTCTTGGTTCGGTTTAGGTAAACTATATGTTTCTAGAAATTTGTCCATTTCCTCTAGGTTGTCAAATTTGTTGACATAGAGTGTTTCATAATAATCTCTTATGATTGTTTGTATTTCTGCAGCATCAGTTGTAATCTCTCCCCTATCATCCCGTATTCTGGAAATATGAGATTTTTTTCTTTGTTTTTTAGTGAGCCTAGGCATTTGTTTGTCAATTTTATTGATTTTTTCAAAGAACCAGCTATTTGTGGCATTAATTTTATCTATTGTTTTTCTATTCTGAATTTCATTAAGTTCTTCTTTGATTTTAATTAATTCTTTTGTTTTGCTGGCTTTGGGGGACCTCTGTTACTCTTTTTCTAGCTCTATAAGATGAGATGTGAGGGTGTTTACTTGTAGTTTTTCTTGTTTCTTGAGATAGGCCTGTAGTGATATAAATTTCCCTCTTAATACTGCTTTCGCTGTGTCCCAGAAATTTTGTTACATCATGTTTTCATTGTCATTCGTTTCTACAAATTTTGTAATGTCTTGTTTTATTTCCTTTTTGACCCAGTCAGTTTTTAATAGCATGTTGTTCAATCTCCACGTGTATATGGTTCTCTCAGCACTTCATCTTTTGCAAATGATCTCAAGTTTCAACGCTTTGTGGTCTGAGAATACACTTGGTATAATTTGGATGCCCTTAAATTTGGTGAAATTGGATTTAAGTCCCAGGATATGGGCACTAGAGTAAAATATATACCCTTTTGTTGTAGGATGGACTGACCTGTAAATGTCAATTATGTCCATTTCCTGCAATGTATCATTCAAAGCTGCAATCTCCTTATTTAGTTTCTGCTTGGATGATCTGTCCAATGTTGTCAGGGGGGTGTTTATATCTTCTACTATAATTGTACTTTTATCAAATTCTCCTTTTAGATCTGTTAGTAATTGCTTTATAAATTTTTGGTGCTTCCTGATTCGGAGCATATATATTGATGAGTGTCATGTTTTTTTGTTGTATTGTCCTGTTTATCAAGATCCATCTTTTTGTCTTATTATTTTTTTTATCCTGATGTCTTTTTCATCAGAAATCAGTATGGCCACTCCAGCTTTTCTCTGACTGCCATTTGCCTGGAGTATTGTTTTTCATCCTTTTACCTTGAGTCTATGTTTGTCCCTGTGGCTGAGGTGTGTCTCTTGTAGGCAGCATATGGTTGGATTTTGTTTTTAAATCCTGTCAGCTACCCTGTGCCTCTTTATTGGTGAGTTCAGTCCATGTACATTCAGGGTGATGATTGATATATGAGGATATCCTGTATCCATTTCTTCTTTCCTTTTTATTATTTTTGTTGTCCCAACTTTCCTCCATTTATTTTGATTTCTTGAATCAGGTCGAATAGCCTTCATCAGTATTTCTTGGAGTGCCACTTTTGAGCTGAAGAATTTCCTCAGCTTCTGTATATCTGTAAAGTCCTTAAGTCCTCCTTCATATCTAAAAGTTAGTTTTACTGGATAGTTAATTCTTGGCTGGAAATTTCTCTGTTTTAATATTTTGAAGATTGGGCTCCGCTTTCTCCTGGCTTGCAGAGTTTCTGCTGATAAGTCTGGTGACAGCCTGATAGTTTTTCCTTTGAAAGTTATATTTTGTTTTTCCCTTGTAGCCTTGAGGGTTCTTTCTTTGTCATTAGTTTTTGTCATCTTCAGAACAATGTTCCTTGGAGAAGATCTGCTAGGGTCTAGGTAGTTAGGGCTTCTGCCTTCCTCTTGGATTTGGGGCTCTAATTCTTTCCACAGGTTAGGCAAATTTTCATCCACTATTTGTTTTAGTAGACTCCGAGAAGATTTCATCTCGCTTCCTTCTGGTACTCCTATTATTCTAATATTTTCTTTCTGGTGGAGTCAGAGAGTTCTTGTAGGGCTCTTTCATTTCTGTTGATTCTCCTTTGCCTTTCTTCTTCCCTCTTTCACATTTCCATGTTTGTATCTTCGATTTCACACATCCTTTCCTCTATCTCAGTGGTTGGCAAACTGTGGCTCGCGAGCTGCAGTTTGCCGACCACTGCTTTAGCTGGTCAGCCCTGTTTCCTATGCTGGTCAGTTCTTTTTTCAGCTCTCCCATGATGCCTTTCATTTCAAGGAGTTCCTTTTGGTTGTGCTCTAGCTTCTCAATTTTATTGGTAAAGTACTCATTGTGCTCAGAATATTTCTTGTTGAGGTCATTTAACTGTGTTTGGGTACTTTGCGAGCATTGAGTGAGCTCTCTGAGTGTCTTGATTATTGCAGCCCTGAATTCTGTTTCACTTAGATTTGATTCCAAGTGTGCAAGGTCCTTTACTAAACAATGCCCCCGATCTTCTGGATTGGCATTGGATTCTGAGGTGTGCATTGTGTTTGATGTGGTTCTTTTTGCTTTACGCATGAGTATGTTTTTCCACTGAGGGGTTGCCTATCAGATGGGCTTTTCTTTATTTTTTCTTTTGGGCTCAGTTTTGGGAGAAGGAGTTTCTGGGAAAGGGTTGGGGAAAGCAGACAGCTTCTGTGACCTGGGGCACTTCAGGTTGCTGTCTTAGCTGTTAGATAGCAGGGTATTAAAGGTGTGGCCAGGGCTTGGGGCATGTGAGTAGGAAATATGGTGGGCCTGAGACACAATAGCAGATTCCTCTTTCAGCAGGGGGGCTGGTGTTTCCGTGAGGGTGGGGCATAAGAGCTCTGGTCTTTTCTCCTCCGCCTGACTGCCCCTCTTTCAATTGTGTCTGTGAGCCACGCCGGCAGGGCAGAGCTTGGATGGCCTGGGGCTTGGCAGAGGCCCGGTCAGCCGCATAGTTCCATGCATGGGCTTTGGCTCTGTGGCGTCCTGGTCAGCAGCCCAGTTGCACGCGTGGGCAGCAGCGCTCCAGCGGCCTGTTGCGCAGGGTGCAGAAAGCCCTGTTGTGGGATTGCGAGCAGGCAGCGCCGCTGCGGTGGCCTGGTGTGTGGGGCGCCAAAAGTCTGGTGTCGTGCTGACGAGCAGGCAGTGGTGCCGCGGTGGCCCGGTGGGCAGCGCTCTGAAAGCCGGTCTCACGCGCAGGTAGTGGTGCTGCAGCAGCCTGGTGAGCGGGGCTCCAAAAGTCCTGTGCGCACAGGCCGTAGCTCCGCAGGCAGCTGCTCTGTGCTTCCCACTCTGTTGAGACCACCGGATTCACTCTAAGCTCATCGAATGCAGTTGTGTCCATTCAAGCCCCAGCCCTCACTCCAAGAGCTCTGTCTTCAGAAGGTGCTCCCTCACAGCAATCTCCTTCGTAAATCAGGGGTGCTGAGCTGTTGTGGGCTGGTGCCCTGCTCTCACCCCGCCCACCGGGAAGTGTAGCTGCCCTGCTCCACAGTCCCTATTCCACTTTAGGCTTTGTGATCTGATTAGGGCACTGCGTGCTGTACCTTGAGTTCGATGTTAAATTGTCCACAGTCTTGTGTGGCTTCCACGTTCCCTAGGTCTTGGCTTCCAGCTTGCCCTCAATCCAGTGCCACTTAGACTGTAGTCCCTTAATTCCCCTTTGTTTTTGCCAGCCCGGGGCTGCATTCCGAGTCTCTGTCCCCGAACAGCTGCTTCCCTTTCCCTCTCCCGCTCTCCCCTTTTTTCTGTAACCTTTGGGTGTTGTTCTGTGTTGTGTGGTTCTCTTAGTTGAGGTTGCCTCTCAGGATTTTCCCCGTGGATTCCCCTGTGTTCACAAGTCCCTTCCCAGGCAGTTATCGGCATTCTTCTCTCTTGCTGCCATCTTTTTTTCCTCCAATTTCTTCTAATAGTGTCTTATAGTTTTTCGTGTATAAATCCTTCAAGTTCTTTGTGAAGTTTATTTCTAAGTATTTTATTTTTGTTTTTACTGCAAATGGTATCATTTTTCTCATTTCTTTTTGTGAAGTTTCATTGTGTATAAAAAAGCTGTGGATTTTTGTACATTGATTTTGTATCCTGCAACTTTACTGTATTCATTTATTATTTTTAACTGTTTTCTGGTGGAGTCTTTGGAGTTTTCTATATAAAGGATCATATCGTCTGCAAAGAGTGACAGTTTAACTTCTTCGTTTCCAATTTGAATGTTTTTTTATTTCTTTTTCCTGCCTAATGGCTCTGGCTAGGACTTCCAGCGCTATGTTGAATAGCAGTGGTGACAAGGGACATCCCTTTCTCATTTGAAGAAAAGGTTTCAGTTTTTCCTTGTTCAGTATGACATTCGCTGATGGTTTGTCATATATGGCCTTTATTATGTTGAGGTATTTTCCTTTTCTACCCATTTCATTAACTGTTTTGATCATAAATGGATGTTATATCTTGTCGAATGTTTTTTCTGCATCAATTGATATAATCATATGGCTTTTATCGTTAATTTTGTTTATGTGGTGTATTACCTTGTTAGATTTTGCATGTGTTGAACCATCCCTGTGCCACTTGATTGGGATGTGTAATCTTTTAAATGCATTGTTGTATTCTATTTGCTAGTATGTTGTTTAGGATTTTTACATTGGTGTTCATCAGAGATATTAGTCTATAGTTTACTTTTTTTTTTTAAAGATTTATTAATTGTTTTTGACAGAGAGAGAGATACAGAGTCAGAGACAGAGAGAAGGGGGAGGGCCCAGAACAGTCTCCATAGTTGCACATCATTGGTTTTTCCACATAGTTTCATTCCACAGGTGGGCAGGGCTGCACAGGGCAGGAACTGGGCCGGGGTCTCGCCCCGGTGAGAACTGAACTGGGGGCACACCCCAGTTCAGCATATGGGTCTGCACGGCCGGGGCTTGGATTCGATCCTTAGTCCCCGGGGCTGCAATGTGAGCACTTAACCCACTGAGCCATCCCGGCTTTCCCAGTTTACTTTTTTTTATGTCATGTCCTTGCCAGACTTTGGTATTAGTGTGTTGTTGGCCTCATAGAATGAGTTGTGAAGTATTGACTCTTCAATTTTTTGGAAATGTTTGAGGAGTGTAGGTATTAGTTCCTCTTTGAATGCCTAGTAAAACTCACTAGTGAGATCATCTGGTCCTGGACTCTTGCTTTTGGGAAGGTTTTGGGTGATTATTTCAATTTCCTTACTGTTGATTGGTTTGTTTAGGTTATCTAGTTCTTCTTGGTTCAGTCTAGGTAGACTATATGTTTCTAAAAACTTACCCCTTTCTTCTAGGTTGCAAAATTTGGTGGCATATAGTCCTTCATAGTATTTTTGTATGATCCTTTGTATTTCTGTGGTATCAGTTTTAATTTCCCCTCTTTCATTTCTAATTCAGATTATTTTTGTGTTTGATCGTTTTCCTGTGGTGAGTCTAGCCAGGTGTTTGTCAATGTTATTAGTTTTTTCAAAGAACCAGCTCTTTGTTGTATTAATGTTTTCTATTGTTTTTAAATTCTCTATTTCATTTAGTGCTGCTTCAATTTTTACAATTTCCTTCCTTCTGTTGGCTTTGGGTGTCTTTTGTTCGTCTTTTTGTAGTTCTTGAAGATGTGATATTAAGTTGCTTACTTTTGATTTTTCTTGTTTCTCTAGAAAGGCCTGTAGTTATATAAATTTTTCTCTTATTACTGCTTTTACAGCATTCCAGTAATTTTGGTATGTTTTTCTTTCATTGTCATTTGCTTCTATGTATTTTTAAAATCTCTTCTTTGATCCAGTCATTTTTTAATGCATGTTGTTTAATCTCCATGCATATACGGTTTTTCTTGGTTTCTTATTGTAGTATATCTCCAATTTCAAAGCTTTGTGCTCGGCGAATACACTTGGTATGATTTCGATCTTCTTAAATTTGCTGAGGTAGCTTTGTGTCCCAGCATGTGGTCTATCCTTGAAAACATTCCATGTGCACTGGAAAAGAATGTATAGTCCTGTGTTTTAGGATGAAGTGTCCTGTAAATATCAATTATGTCCAGTTGCTGTAATGTATCATTTAAAGCTGATATTTCTTTGTTTATTTACTGTTTGGACAAACTGTCCATGGCTGTCAATGGGGTGTTTAAGTCCCCTACTATAATTGTGTTTTTGTCAGTTTCTCCTTTTAGATTTGTTAGTAGTTGTTTTGTAAATTTTGGTGCTTCTTGGTTGGGGGTGTATATATTAATAAGTATAATATCTTGCTATATTGTCCCCTTTATCGTTATAAAATGTCCATTTTTGTCTCTTATTATCTTTTTGATCCTGAAGTCTGCGTCTTCAGATATAAGTATGACTACACTGCTTTCCTCTGGGTGCCATTTGCTTAGAGTATTTTTTTTCCACCCTTTCACTTTGAGTCTGTGTTTGTCCTTTTGGCTGAGGTGTGTCTCTTGTAGATAGCATAAGGTTGTTTTTTGTTTTTTTTTTAATTTAGTTTGCTACTCTGTGCCTTTATATTGGTTAGCTCAATCCATTTACATTTAGGGTGATGATTGATATACGAGGATTTTCTATAGCCATTTTATCTTTTGTTTTCTGGTAGCTCATTTTTTTTTTATTGCTTCTTTGCTTTTTTCATCCCTTTGATTATTTTAGTTTGATGGTGTTTATGTCTATTTTATCTGTATTTTCTTCATTTATTGTTATGTGTCCCAGTTCTAAATTTCTTTTCTGTGGTTACCATGGACTTTATATTAAGAAAATTTCTCATTTTCAGTGGTTCCTCTTTTTAAAGATTTATTTTTATAGTTTTTTGACAGAGAAAGGCAGACAAAGAGAGACAGAGAGGAGTGGGAGGACCCAGAGCAGTCTCCATAGTTGACAGCATTAGTTTTCCATATAGTTTCACTACAGAGGTGGGTGCGGGACTGTGCAGGGCAGGAACTAGGCCAGGAGCCTCCCACATAGGCCCTGGTAAGAACTTAACTGGAGGCAGGGGGAAGCCGGGATGGCTCAGTGGGTTGAGCGCTCACTTTGCAGCACCGAGGACTGAGGATTGAATCCCGGCCCCAGCCCTTTTGGACCCATGTGCTGAACTGGGGAGTTTCCCCAGTTCAGTTCTCTCTCTGTCTCTCTCTCTCTGTCTCTCTCTCTGTCTCTCTCTCTCTGTCAAAAAACAACAACAAACAAACAAAAAATAAACAATAACTGGAGGCACACCCTAGTTCAACATATGGGTCTTCCTGGGTTGGCACCGTGATTTGATCCTCGGGCTCCGGGGCTACAAAGCGAGTGCTTAACACGTGGAGCCATCCCAACTCTCCCCCCTTTTTTAAGGATGTTTCTTATCTCCATTCTCTTTGGAAACTTAAGTCTTTCATTCCTCCCCCTTTTATATTTCTGTTGTTCCAGTTTATCCCTATTTACTTTTACTTTTTGTTTCAGGTCCAATTGCCTCCTTCAGTATTTCTTTAAATGCTGGCCATGTTCTGGAGATTTCCTTCAGTTTTTGTATATCTGCAAAGCTATTTTTAAATATTTATTTTTATTGTTTTTGACAGAGAGAGAGATAGAGATACAAAGATAGAGACAGAGAGAAGGGGGAGATCCTAGAACAGTCTCCACAGCTACATATTATCAGTTTTTCCACAGTTTCATTCCACAGGTGGGCGTGGAGCTACACAGGGCAGAAAATGGGCTGGAGTCTCACCCTGGTGAGAACTGAACTGGGGGCACTTCCCAGTTCAGCATATGGGTCCGCATGGGCCGGCGCCGGGATTCAATCCTCGGTCCCCAGGCTGCAAAGTGAGCGCTTAACGCACTGAGTCATCCCGGCTTCCCCTGCAAAGGTCTTTATTCCTTCTTTATATCTAATGGATAACTGCTAGTATAGCATTCTTGGCTGGTAATTTTTCTCCTTTAGTATTTTGAATACTTTGTTCCATTCCCTTCTGGCTTGTAGAGTTTCTGTTGAGACATCTGATGATAGTCTGATGGGCTTTCCTTTATAGGTTATGGTGTTTTTTTTTCTGGCTACCTTTAGGATTCTTTCTTTGTGTTTCACCATTGATATCTTCAGTATAATGTGCCTTGGAGAGGGTCTGTTAGGATTCAAGTAGCTAGGGGTCCTGTTTCCTTATTGGATTTGAGGTTCCAGTTCTTGCCATAGATTTGGGAAGTTCTCATTTACTATTTGTCTGAGTAGGTTCTCTGTGCCCATCTCATCCTCTGCTCCCTCTGGAATACCAGTTATTCATATATTATTTTTTCTAATGGAGTCAGATAGTTCTTGTAGATACCTTTCATTGCTTTTAGCTTTTAGGTCTCTCTCTTCTTCCTTCTGTGACATTTCCAAATGTTTGTCTTTGATTTCACTAATTCTTTCCTTCATCTGGTCAGCTCTGCTTCCAATGTTAGTTGTTTCATTTTTCATATCTTTTATTGTGTTATCTCCAGAATTTCTATTTCCATCTTTTTCATAGACTCAATTTCCTTTCTGAGATCACTTAGCTCCTTCTGTGTACTCCACCAGTTTTTTCTGATCTCTGAGTATGTTCATAATTGCAACCTTCATTTATCTGTCATTTAGCTCATATAATTCCATATCTTCAAGTTCCTTTTCTGGAGATTTTTCTCTTTCTTTCTGAGCTTTTTTGTTCAAACGGGTATTCCTCACTGTTAGAGCATTTTGTTTCCTGGACATGAGGACTTTTCCCTTGGTAGATGTTAAGGTATATTTCTTTTACTTCATAGCTGGTGTTAATGTCTTATAATATTTCCTTTTATTTATTTCATTTTCTGACAGCGGGAGACTTCCTAGGACAGTGGTCGGCAAACTGCGGCTCATGAGCCGCAGCGAGCTGCAGTTTGCCAACCACTGTCCTAGGAGGTGGGCTTCTCTTTGATTCAGTTTCTCTTGTGTTTGTATGCCTCCTCTTTGGGAAGGTATGTTGGGTAATGTTATTCTATGCCTCTCAGATCCTACTGCTGTCAGAAGCTGCCACACCTAGATCCCTCTGCTGGCTTCAGTAGGACAGGTGGGGGCAAGGCTTGTTTGGAAAGTCACAGGTCTGTTTACTTCACAGGGTTATGGTGGCTTCCCTCTGCTAGCTTTAGCAGGAAGAGTAGGGGTTGGGTTCATTTGAAAAGGTGCAGGCCTGATTACATTACACGGCAATGGCTGCTTCCCTCTGCTTGCTTCAGCAGGAAGAGTGAGGGTGGGGTTTTTTGGGAAAGACGCAGGTCTGATTGCATCACATGGTAATGGTGACTTCCCAGCAGCAACTCACTGAAGGCAGGCCATGGGCAAGGCCTGCAGGTTGAGCCCTGGGAGACAGTAAGGGTAAGCAGCCAGGCTCCATGTCCAAGGCCGTGTAGTGTCCTGGTTGGGGCTTCACCTTACTGAGGGCACTCTGCCCCTTAGGTGCCAACACTCTTCGGTGTTGGTGCTCCAGACATGGGAATACCTGCCTCTGGCTCCAGCTGCTGGCTTCAAGCTCCACAGGCCCCCAGGTCCAGCCACCTGACTCAAGCACTGGCAGCTTGATCATCACTCTGGTCACCTGCACTGATCTCTGGCTGCTACTGATGCCTTTGTCTGGCCTCCTGCACCATGATATGACCACCATCATCACACCATGGCTTCTCCCCCCCACACTCCCACTGGGGCCTCTTGCCACTGTCAGCCACGCCTGCTTTTTCCATCCACTTCATGTTCTGGCTATCTACACCTCCGCCTTTGTTCGTTCCAGGCCTCCAACCCATCCAGCATCATTCTGCACCTCAACCTGTACCCCTACCCTCCCACCTCAGTCATTCTCTCCTCTGCTGGACTTGAGTCAGCCTTTGGGTCGGTTACTGGGTTGGTCTCCGGGTCATGCTCCATGGAGTGTCTCCACACTGCTCCCTTTCATTCTCACTCGCCTCCATTTCTCCAACTTTAGGTATTTTCTTGGGTCTCTCAGCTGAGGCTATGTGCTACTTAGGGATTCTCTGGTTGGATTTTAGTTGTTTAAATTGTTGTCTTTCTAGGAGAGGTTTCAAGAGCTTCTCTCATGCTGCCATCTTGATGACATCCTATCTATAGGTATTTGTTTTTTGGTTGCTTTCAGTTTTGTGTTCTACATGTCAGTGAAATCATAGGGTCCTTTTTTATTTTCCTGTCTTGCTTATTTCACTTAGCATGATGATCTCAAGGTCCATATATGTTGATGTAAATGGCAGTATTTCATCTTTTATTATGGCTGAGTAATATTCCATTGTGTTAATAAATGTATTGCAACTTCTTTATATAGTCATCTATTATATCAAAGGATACATTAACTGCTTCCATGGTTTAGCCTCTTCGAATAGTGCTGTGATGAACATTAGGGCTCATATATCTTTTTGTTTGTTGTTGTTTGTTTGAAGAACTATATGATTTTAATTTTTTTTATTGTGAAATTTAATGGGGTGACATTGATTGGTAACAATTAGACAGTTTCCAGATGTATAAGTGCACATCACATCACCCATGCATCGCATTATTGGGGCGGGGCGGGGGGGGGGAATGGACACCGGATATATGGTCATATATCTTTATGGATTATGATTTTCAAATTCTGGGGTAGAACCCAGCAGTGGGATTTCCAGTTAGAATGGTAACTCTGTTCTTAATTTTTTCAGAAGCCTCCATACTACCCTCCATAGTTGTGTACCAGTTTGCATTTCCACAAGCAGTGTATGAGGGTTCCTTTTTCTCCACATCCTCTCCAGCACTTGTTGTTCCTTGTCTTGTTGATAACAGCCATTCTAACATGAATGAGGTGGTATCTCATTGTGGTTTTGATTTGTATTTCCCTAATAGCTAGTGAAGTTGAGCATTTTTTTTATACATCTGTGAGCTATTTGTATGTCATCATGGAATAAATGTTTGTTTAGGTCCTCTGCCTATTTTTTGATTGGATTGTTTGTTTGTTGTTGAGTTGAACGAGTTCTTTGTATACTTTAGATATTAGCCCCTTATCAGAGGTATTGTTTGCAAATATTTTTCTGATTTGGTTGGTTGTCTCTGCTTTGTTTTTTGTTTTTTTTTAATATTTTTATTTATTTATTTATTTATTTATTTATTTATTTAGACAGAGAGAGATACAGAGACAGAGACAGAGAGAGAACTGAACTGAGGGAGCTCCCAGTTCAGCATATGGTTCCGCACGGGCCCGGGCCGGGATTCGATCCCTGGTCCCCGGTGCTGCAAAGTGAGTGCTTAACCCACTGAGCCATCCCGGCTTCCCCCATCTCTGCTTTGTTGATGGTTTCTTTTACTGTGCAGAAGATTTTTAGTTTGATATATTCCTATTGATTTGTTTTTTGCTTTTACTTTCCTTGCTTTAGAGGTCAGGTTCATAAACTTCTCTCTTAACCCAAGGTCCATAAGTTAAGTTCCAATGTTTTCTTCTATTCATTTTATTGTTTTGGGTCTTATGTGGAGGTCTTTAATTCATTTGGAATTAATTTTGGTATATGGTGACTGTTCTTACCAACCAATTCACCCCAATAAATTTAACAATTAAAAAAAAAATAGAAATGAGAGAAGTGACAGCAGACACCACAGAAATAAAAAAATATATATAAGAAAATACTATGAGCAAGTATATGCCAACAAATTAGACAATCTGTAAGAAATAGATAAATACCTATGAACATACAATCTTCCAAGGCTGAATTGAGGGGAAACAAGAAAATCTGAACTGACTCTTTACTAATAATGAAATGAAATTAATAATTAACAAGCTTCCAACAATCCAACAAACATAATTCTTGGACCAGATGACTTCACAGGAAAATTTTACCAAAAATTTAAAAAATAATTAAAATATATTCTTCTCAAGCTATATTTTAAAAAATTCAAGAGGTGGAAAGACTCTTAAGCTGATTTAATGGGGCAACCATTACACTGATACCCAAATCAGTCAAAAACATTAAAATAACAACAAAAATAACCAAAAAATTTAAAGAAATGGAATGAGATTTAGAGTCAATGTATGATCAATATGTAATAAATATTGCTTTGAAAAAAAATAACCAAAATATTATAGGCCAGTATTCATGATAAAAATAGATGCAAACTTCTCAACAAAATGTTAGCAAGCTGAATTCAGCAATACATTATAAAGATCATACACCACAATCAAGTGGAATTTATTTGTAGTATGCAAAGTTGTTTCAATATCCACAAATCAATTACTGTTACACACTACACACACACACACAATAAAATAAAATAAAATAAAAATCATATGGTCGTATCAATAGATCAGTGAAGCATTTAATAACATCTACCCTGTTTCCCCGAAAATAAGACAGTGTCTTATACCCTGTTTCCCCCAAAATAAGACAGTGTCTTATATTAATTTTTGCTCCCAAAGATGTGCTAGGTCTTATTTTCGGGGGGATGCCTTATACGTATTTCAACGAGAGGCAAAACTGTAAGTAGGTCTTATTTTCGGGGGATGTCTTACTTTCGGGGAAACACGGTAATAACTATTTATGAAAAGACTCAGCAATGTGGGAACAGAGGGATCATATCTCAGCATAATAAAGGCAATATATGACAAACCTACAGCTAACCTCATACTCAATGGGGAAAAACTATAATAAAAGCATTTTCCTTAAGATGGAACAAGACAAGAATATCCACTTTTACTACTTTTATTTAGCAGTATTGGAAGTCCTAGCCAAAGCAATCAGACAAGAAAGAAAAAGGCATCCAAATTGGAAAGAAAGAGATATTTGCATATCATTATTTGCAGATGACATGATAGATACTATGCATAGAGAACCTGAGATTTCACCAGAAAGCTATTAGAACTGATAAATTAATTTAGAGAAGTAGTAGGATACAAAATTTGTATTCACAAATTGGTTGTATTTTTATACATCAATACCAAAGTGTCAGAAAGAGAAATTAAGAAAATAATTTTATTTACCATTGTATCAAATAAAATAAAATACTTAGGAATAAATTTAACCAAGGAACTAATATATCTATACCCATAAAATTGTAAGAAACTGAAGAGAGATGTTAAAGAAGATACAAACACATGGAAATATATATTGTGCTAATGTATAGGAAGAATTAACACCATTAAAATTTTCATACTACCCAAAGTAATATATAGATTCAGTTCCATCTCTATCAATATTTCAATAGCATTTTTCAAAGGACTAGATCAAATAATCCTAAGATTTATATGGCACCATTAAAAAACCCCAAATATCCATGGTAATCCTGAGAAAAAAGAACAAGGCTGAAAGTATCATGCTACCTAATATTTTTGTCATTAATTTTTGATAATCTCAATAAAATGTGCCTTGGAGAAGGTCTTTTAGAATTGAGGTTATTAGGTGTTTTGTTTTCTTCTTTTGTTTGAGGATCCAATTCTTTCCATAGGTTTGGGAAGTTCTCAATGACTATTTTTTTTTTTTAATAGGCTCTCTGTGTACTTCTTTCCTTCTTCTTCTGGTATAAACATTATTCTTATATTGCTCTTTCTGATATAGTCAGATAGTTCTTATAGAGTTCTTTGATTGCTTTTTAACTCTCTAGTCTCTTTCTTCCATCTGTTTTATTTCCAGATTCCTATCTTTGGTATCACAAATTCTTTCCTCCATTTAGTCAGCTCTATTTCCCAAACTTGCCATTTCACTCTTTATCTCTTTTAATGAGTTCTTCAGCTCCAGAATTTCTATTTGGTTCTTTTTAACAATGTTAATCCTTTAGCTATTCATTTCATTCATCAATTTTATTTCTGAGTTTAATAATCTGCCTATCTGATTTTTTTTTCCTCTTGTTGAGTATTTCTAGAACTGCAATCTTGAATTCTCTGTCATTGCAGTCACATACTTCCATACCTTTAAATTTATTTCCTGGAGAGTTTTCATTTTCTTTCAGAGCTGTCTTGTTATCTTTAATGTACATAGTAATTAATGGATTACTTCCCTTCCTAGGCATCTACAGGAATAAATTCTACAGAAGGTCAATACTCAGAGATCTTACTTTTATTTTCCAGTAGGTAGTATTAGAGTGTTTTATTTACCCTTGCCCTGTTCTGGCTTTCTGCTGTGGAAGATTTCCTGAAGAGGTGGGCATCTGCTCTGTGACCAGGTCACCTTTGTCTGAGGGCATGTGGGATAATGTGGTAGGCAAAGGTTCTGAGCCTCCAAAATCCCAGTGTTGCCCCTGCAGCCAGATGCGTAGCTGTGCTGCCTCAGCATTCTTTGGTGCCCCCACTGGTATCAGCCACAAAAGGTGAAAGCACTGTGGGCTGGAGGGGTTGGAGGGGCTTCTGGTGTGTTTGTGACTTTGTTATCCTCTGAGTAATGGTGACTGACAGACCACAGCTGTCTCACCCCCATATCTCCACCCTTGTCACTGGGATTAGCCGCAGTGTGTGTCTGTCACTCAGGAACTGTCTTCAGTTCTCAGAGCTGTATATATTCTGTTCTTTAACACACTCACTGCTACAATTTTTTCTTGGGAGTGCTGTTGGCTCTGGGAGGGTGTGGGGAGGTGAGATCTTGTGGGATGGAGGGAGGCAGCCAGGCTTTGTGGCTTTGTTTTCTTCCTGACATACCAGTAAGCTTTTTGTGTTTGTATACATTAAAAAATCCATTAGTATATCATCACTTTGAATATATATATATTTTTTCACCCATGCATGACTTTGTCACACCATGCACTGATCATTTGAAAAATACTGCTTCACTGAGTTATGCAGATCTTCCAAATATTGGCCCGTTATATCAGATTTCACCAAAATGCTGGCAACTGGAGATCTGTTTAGGTTGCAATATGGCCAAATGTTTATATATAGAGTATATTTACTGTGTGAATATTTATTATTTACCGCAATTTGTACAATGTATTATTTTAGAAATGCTTTATATTTGGACAGTTGTCTGCGATTCTTGTTCCAGTGCAGAAAAAGATTTTTCTTTACCCGTGAACGTGAAAATGTCCTCTCAATGGGGAGAAGTTATAGCATAGGAAAACAAAAACGGAATAATCATTTTAAAATGGAAAGACAAGCAGGACATCTTACTTATTTAAAATTTATTAATAGAATGTAATTTTTAAAATTTTATATTGTCAGTTAACATACAATACCACAGCCTACACGAAAAGTATACTGTCAGTCACTGGTGAATGATGTAGTCCAAACGGCAAGTTCAGTGTCAGTCATTGGTGACTGACATGGCGCTTAATGTATTAAAACCACACAAGGGGCATTCCACTTTTGAGTGTGCCCTCTCATTAGAGAGATTTGTCTTTCCTTTCAATAAACTTCACTGCTTAACCTTAAAATAAAATAAGATAAAATAAAATAAAACCACACACATTTATTCTCTTGTAATTCTGGAGGTCAGATGTCTGAGCTTGGGTTGATGGGCTAAAATGAAGTGTTTGACAGGGCTACCCTCCTACAGGCTCTATAGGAGAATCTATTGTTTGTTTGTTTTTGCCTTTTCCAGCTTCTAGATCTGCATTCCTTCATTTCTTGGCTCGTGGTTTCTTTTTCCATTTTTAAACAGAGCAGTGTAGCATCTTGCTTTAGTCATTATGTTGCCCTCTTCTTTTGTTCAGTTTTCCCTCTCTGTTTGTTGTGTCCATCGTAAAGAAACAGGCAGGACCTCTATCGTCAAATTGCTGTGGATGTCAAGACTTATGATACCACAACACACACTAAGAAGGTATAAAAAGTTTTATTATGTACAGGATTGAGGTTTTTCTGGAGAAAGCAGTGCAAGCCCTCAAAGTATGTTTGAAGTTGACTCTGGAGAGCAAGAAAAGGAGATTTGCTCAAATTTTAAATGAATTAAATTCTATATTTCATACTCAAATCTATTTAATATCTCTATCATATATTTTACATTTATGGTCTTTGAAGGTCACTGGTTTGCACAGTTACAGTGTAATAAACAAGACTTTAAAGTGTGAGTTAGTTTTATTGGTTGTAAGAGAGGTTTTGAGGGGAAAATAGATGGTGGCATGAAAGGAGAACTCCGATACCTACCTAGGAAGGGACTTATGAACAAAAGGAAATGTACAGGGGAAACCCTGAGAAGCACCCGTAACTGAGAGAACCACACAATGCAGTACAACACCCAAAGGTTAGAGGAAAAAGGGGAGAGCGGGAGAGGGAAGTGGAAGGAGTAGTTCAGGGACAGGGATGCAGAGCACAGCCCAGGACTGGAAAAACAAAGGGGGATTGGGGGACTATGGTCAAAGTGGAGCTAGATAAAGGGTGGGCTGGAAGCCGAGACCTAAAGAGAGTGGAAGCCCCACAAGACTGTGGAAAAAAATTTTTTTGTGGTTCCAAGTACATTTGATAACTTATAGCCCACTTAGAGAAATCAGAGTAAGAGAGAACACACCGTGAACTTTTCATTAGTGTAAAACTCACACATTTACAAGAAAAACAATTAAACTACCCAACATACAAATTCACATACCAGACATGTTAGATAAGAAACAAGCCAAGTGGCAGTATTTATTATCATCAGTATTGAATTGCTATCAGTAGGGTCTTATACCATAGATGCACTGTGCAAGTATTATATTTTTTTTGGGGGGGGCTGATTTCTTATTATAATTTATTGTTAAATTTAATGGGGTGACATTGGTTGGTAACAATTAGGTAGTTTCCAGATGTACAAGTCCACATCACATCACCCATGCATCACATCATGTGCCCACCTCCCAGAATCGGGTCCCCCTCCACCACCATATATCTGGTGCCCACTCCCACCTCCCCCCACAACTCTCCCTCCCCCCGTCTCCCCCTTCTCCAGGTAACCACCAAACTATTGAGTGTGTGTGGACAATTTAACATCTGAACTCAAGGGGCGGCATGCGTTGCCCTAATCAGATCACAGAGCCTGAGGTGGAACAGGGACTGTGGGTCAGGGTAGCTGCACTTCCTGGGTGGGTGGGGAGAGAGCAGAGCATAAGCCCATAGCAGCTCAGCACCCCTGATTTGTAAAGAAGATACAGCTGAGCTCCTAGTGTTGACTGTTAGGGAGCACCTTTTAAAGAGGGTTCTTGGAGTGATGGCAGTGGCTCTAGTGGACATGGAGGCAGCACACTTGGTTGCATTAGATGTGCTTAAAGTGAACACGGAGGTCTTTGAGACCCGGCAGAGCTGCTGAGCTGACCAGCTGGCGCCGGCTTAGCTGCAGCCTGAGCCACCGCAGCAGTCTCGACGCGGCCTGGTGGTCCTGGCACCCTGACGCAATTAAAGTAAAAGCAGCCAATCAGAGGGGAGAAAGAATTAAGCTGCTGCACCCCGCCCACACTGAACCACCAGCGCCCCTGCTGACAGAGGAATCTGCTATAGTGTTTCAGGCCTGCCCTAGCTCCTACTCACATGCCCCCACCCCTGGCCCACACTTTCACTACCCTGCCTTCAACAGCTAAGACAGCAACCTGAAGAGCAATCCCAGGACACAAAAACTGACTGCTTCCCCAACCCTCTCCCAAAAACGCCTCCTCCCACAAATGAGCCCATAAGAAAAAATAAAGAGAAGCCCATCTGATAGGCAAAACCCCAGAGGGAAAACATACTCATGCCTAAAGCAAAGAGAACCACATCAAACACTATGCACACCTCAGAATCCAAAGCCCCTTGAAAAGATCATGGGCATTCTTAAAAAGAAAGAACTTGCGCACTTGGAATCACATCTAAGTGAAACAGAATTCAGGGCTGCAATAATCAAGACACTCAGAGAACTCACTCAATGCTGGCAAAGTACCCAGACACAGTTAAATGACCTCAGCAAGAAATTTTCTGAGCAAAATGAGCAACTTACCAATTAAATTGAGAAGTTAGAGTAGAACCAAAAGGAACTCCTCGAAATGAAAGGCATCATGGGAGAGCTGAAAAAAGAACTGACCAGCATAGGAAACAGGGCTGACCAGCTAGAGGAAAGGATGAGTGAAATCGAAGATACAAACATGGAAATGTCACAGAGAGAAGAAGAAAGGGAAATGAGAATCAAGAGAAATGAAAGAGCCCTACAAGAACTCTCTGACTCCATCAGAAAGAACAATATTAGAATAATAGGGGTACCAGAAGGAAGTGAGATGAAATCTCAGAGTCTACTAAAACAAATAGTGGATGAGAATTTTCTTAACCTATGGAAAGGACTGTAACCCCAAATTCAAGAAGAAAACAGGAGACCTAGCTACCTAGACCCTAGCTGATCTTCTCCAGGGCACATTGTTCTGAAGGTGGAAAAAAAACAAAGATACAGAAAGAATCCTCAAGGCTGCCAGGGAAAGACAAAATATAACTTTCAAAGGAAAACCTATGAGGCTGTAACCAGACTTCTCAGCAGAAACTCTGCAAGCCAGGAGGGAGTGGAGCCTGATCTTCAAAATATTAAAAGAGAGAAATTTCCAGCCAAGAATTAACTAGCCAGCAAAATTAACCTTTAGATATGAAGGAGGAATTAAGGCCTTTACAGACATACAGAAGCTGAGGGAGTTCTCCAGCTCAAAACCGGCACTCTAAGAAATACTAAAGGAGGCTATCTGACCTGAATCCTGAAATCAAAATAAATGGAGAAAACTTGGGACAGCTAACAAATAAAAAGGAAGAAATTGATACAGGATATCCTTATATATCAATCATTACCTTGAATGTAAATGGACTGAACTCACGAATAAAGAGGCACAGGGTAGCAGACTGGATTAAAAAACAAAATTCAACCATATATTGCCTATAAAAGACACACCTCAGCCACAAAGACAAACATAGACTCAGGGTAAAAGGATGGAAAACAATGCTCCAGGCAAATGGCAGTCAGAGAAAAGCAGGAGTCGCCATACTGATTTCTGATGAAATAGACATCAGGATAAAATTAATAATAAGACATAAAGATGGACATTACATCTTGATAAAAGGGACAATACATCAAGAAAACATGATGCTCATCAATATATATGTCCCCACTCAGGAAGCACCAAAATTTATGAAGCAACTACTAACAGTTCTAATAGGAGAATTTGACAAAAATACTGGACATTTCATTTTGATAAAAGGGACAATACATCAAGAAAACATGATGCTCATCAATATATATGTCCCCACTCACGAAGCACCAAAATTTATAAAGCAACTACCAACAGATCTAATAGGAGAATTTGACAAAAATACAATTATAGTACAGGATCTAAACACCCCCCTCACAATGTTGGACAGATCCTCCAAGCAGAAAATAAATAAGAAAATTGCAGATCTAAATGATACATTACAGGAAATGGACATAATTGATATTTATAGGACATTCCATCCTGCAACACAGGACTATACATTTTACTCTACTGCACATGGAACATTTTCAAGGATACACCATATCCTGGGACTTAAATCCAACCTCGCCAAATTTAAGAACATTCAAATTATACCAAGTGTATTCTCAGAGCACAAAGCATTGAAACCAGAGATCAACTGCAAAATATCAATTGCAGAGAGAAACACATATACGTGGAGATTGAATATTCTGCTATTAACAAACGACAGGATCAAAGAGGAAATTAAACAAGAGATTAAGAAATTTGTAGAAACGAATGACAATGTAACACGACATAGCAAAATTTCTGGGACACAGCGAAAGAAGTAATAAGAGGGAAATTTTTATCAATACAGGCCTATATCAAGAAACAAGAAAAATTACAAGTAAACACCCTCACATCTCATCTTATAGAACTAGGAAAAGAAGAACAGAGGTACCCCAAAGCTAGCAGAAGAAAAGAATGAATAAAAATTAAAGCAGAACTTTATGAAATTTAGAACAAATAAACAATAGATAAAATTAAGTGCTGGTTCTTTGAATAAATCAATAAAATTGACAAGCCATGGGCTAGACTCACCAAAAGGCCAAGAGAAAAATCTCATATTTCCAGAATAAAGGACAACAGGAGAGATTACAACTGATGCTGCAGAAATACAAACAATCATAAGAGATTATTATGAAAGACTCTATGCCAACAAATTTGACAATCTAGAGGAAATGGACAAATTTCTAGAAACATATAGTTTACCTAAACTGAACCAAGAAGATTTGGATAACATAAACAGACCAATCATCAGTACAGAACTTGAAACAATTATCCAAAAATTGCCCAAAGGCAAAAGGCCAGGACCAGATTGTTTTACCAATGAGTTTTACCAGTCTTTCAAAGAAGAACTAATGCCCATCCTCCTCAAACTATTCCAGAAAATTCAAGAGAAGGCAGTACTACCCAACTCTTTCTATGAAGCCAATATCTCCCTAATACCAAAACTTGGGAAAGACAATACCAAAAAAGATAACTATAGGTCAATTGCCCTGATGAACACTGATGCAAAAATCTTAAATAAAATTTTAGCTAACAGAATACAACAATGCATTAAGATTATTCACCATGACCAAGTGGGATTCATCTTGGGATCACAAGGATTGTTCAATATATGTAAATCAATCAATGAAATCCAGCACATAAACCAAACAAAAGATAAAAATCACAAGTTTATCTCAATCGATGCAGAAAAAGCACTCGACAAGATACAACACCCATTTATGATAAAAACACTGAATAAAATGGGAACTGAAGGAAAGTATCTCAACATAATAAAGGCCATATATGACAAAGCCTTAGCAAATATTATACTGAGTGGGGAAAAGCTGAAGCCTATTTTCCTAAAATCAGGAACAAGACAGGGATGCCCCCTGTCACCACTGCTGTTCTGGAAGTTCTAACCAGAGCAATCAGACAAGAGAATGGCATAAAAGGTATCAGAATCAGGAGAAAAGTTAAACTGTCACTCTTTGCAGATGACATGATCCTGTATATAGAAAACTCTAAAGACTCTATCAGAAATCTATTACAAATAATAGACAAATACAGTAAGGTGGCAGGCTACAAAATCAGTATCCCAAAATCAACTGCATTTTTGTATTCCAACAATGAAACTTCAGAGAGATGAGAGGATCCATTCCCTTTGTCATTGCAAACAAGGAAATTGAAATATCTAGGAATAAATGTAACAAAGAACAAGAAGGAGTTATACACTGAAAACTATAAGACACTCTTAAAAAAAGAGGACACAAAGAAATGGAAAGACATTCCATGTTCATGGATTGGAAGAATCAACATAGTTAAAATGGACATACTCCCCAACGCAATATACAGATTCGATGCCATTCCCATCAAAATCCCACAGTCATTCTTTCAAGAAATAGATAAAAAAATCATCAAATTTGTATGGAACCACAAAAGACCATGAATCGCAAAAGCTACCCTAAGAAAAAAGGATAAAGCTGGGTGCATCTCACTGCCTGACTTTTATCTGTACTACAAAGACTCAGTAATCAAAATAGCTTGGTACTGGCAGAAAAAGAGACCCACAGACCAATGGAACAGAATTGAAAACCCAGAAATAAACCCACAAATTTATGGACAGATTATTTTTGATAAAGGATCAAAAAATATACAATGGGGAAAAGAAAGCCTCTTCACTACATGGTGCTCTGAAAATTGGAAAACCACATGCAAAAGGCTGAATGTGAACTGCGATCTCTCACCATATACCAAAATTAACTCAAAATGGATTAAAGACCTCCAAATTAGAAAGGAAACAAAAAATTGCATTGAAGAAAACATTGGCACTAAACTTATAGACCTGGGATTCGGGGAGGACTGTATGGATCTGACCTCAATGGCAAGGGAAGTAAAAGCACAAATAAAACAATGGGACCTTATTAAGCTAAAAAGCTTCTGTGCTGCAAAGGAAACCATCAACAAAGTAAAGAGGCAACCAACCAACTGGGAGAAAATATTTGCAAACAATGCCTCTGATACGGGGCTAATATAAAAAATATGCAAAGAACTTGTACAACTCAACAATAAAAAAAACAAGCAAGCCAATTAAAAAATGGGCAGATGACCTTAACAGACACTTCTCTAAGGAAGACATATATATGGCCAACAAATATATGAAAAAATGCTCCACTTCACTAGCAATTAGGGAGATGCAAATAAAAACCACAATGAGATAC
>PVKE010025725.1:0-22828 GCA_004027555.1 Craseonycteris thonglongyai | reverse complement strand
GCTTTTTTTTTTTTTTTTTTGGCTTACATCTGCCCTGCTCCGATGCTTGGGAATTTGTTTTGTGTTTCTCATAGGGACATGCAGGGTTTTTAGAGCTTGAATATGTCAGGCAGCAAGGAGGAGAAGCCTCAAATACTCCCAACCCCTTTCTTCTTTATGAACCTGAACTCTCTAACTTCAGTCCAGACAAGATTTCTCTCTCCCCGCTTAAGACACTGCCTGGTGCATGCAGGGAAAGTCATGTCTCCAATTTACAGGCAGAGAAACTGAGCCTCAGAAGTTAAGTAATTTAGGGGTGATGGCCTGCTCAGCACTGTGATGGGGCGTGTCTGTCTGCCTGTCTGTCTGAGGAGAGCAAATGAATGCTCCTACTGTATCAAGAGTTAAATGGCATCACATACATAAGGCAGCAAGAGAAGTAATAGTCTGAGAGTCAGAGCTGTGAGTCCTAAACTAATTGATGTCCGACTGTGGGAATCTCCCTGTTTGAGTAAGTGGCCTGAATAACTTGGGCACTTGCATCACGTATTTTCCCTAGTGCTGCCCGGTTGGGAGGGCCCTGGGCTTTTGGGGTATGCTCCAGAGAAAGAGCCCACGCTAATGCCAGGAGGAATTAAGAGGAAGGTAGGAGCAAACATGGAAAATGGTTGTCTCTCTCTGTCCTTGTCCTCAGAGGCTGACAGTTGGAGTCAACAGTCTGGGCACCCTCTTGGGGGCCTTCTATCGTCTCAGAGCAATCAGATCACCAGCTGCTGCAGCGTGAGGGCCCCCGGATCTATGCCAACGTGCTCTAATGCGATAAACACTCAGCCATCTCTGGGTTTTCCAATGTTAGCTTTGGGTTTACAAATTACCTTGGAAGATAGAAAGAAGCCAATCTAGGCAGCCTAGTTCATGGGGGAAGCAGGGAGCTGTCCTTCCCCACCAACGCAGCCATTTTAGAGCTGCCCGCCCTATCTTCATTTCTCCCACCCCTGACAACCTGAGCTCCCAAATCCAACAAGTGAACGTGCTTGGGTGAAGGTCCACCCACATCACGCCTTTCCCTCCCACCCTGCAGAATCCTCCCGTTTGTCTTCAGGAATTCATGGTTCGTGGTCAGCAAAATCCCCAATAGCTTCTGTCTCTCATCTAAATGTTTCTTTCAATTTCTTACTCTGCTCAAAACCTGGCTTTCCCTGAAAACAAACAACAAACAAACAAGCAAAAAAACCATACCGCATTACCCTAGTTATTGCAATCACCTGTGGATCCTTGGGCTAGTCTACCTCATTCCTTGAAGATACTGATATCTGGCTCACTGTCATTTTCCCCAATACCATTCCCATGATAATTCTTATTTCTGAATATACCTGGAAGAGTCTTCTCATACTCCAGTCTCTCAGCTCTTCAGCATCCTTTCCCATCCTTGACCTCCAACTGCCTCCGCTCTCTACAGTCATAGTGACAGCATCCATAATCTTAATGTCTAGCATTCCACTCTCCAACCACCACCTCCTACCTTTCCAGCTTATGCTATTATCTTAATTCAAGTCTCTTTGACCTGACAGCTCCTATAATTTATTTATCCCATTAGCTTTACTTGTTCCTTACTTTCTTCATGATCCTCTTTCCTCCTATATCCACTGTAGTTTCCAGTTTCATTATTATTTCAGGTACTCTTCACTTAACCACTGAGTTCCATTCCTACAACTAGGTCATTAAGCTAATTAGTCAATAAGCAAGGGGCTTAAAAGCAGATGTCTTGTGATGTGTCATGGTGCCATAAGATATATATTTTTCAATAGATATCAAGCAACACCACATTTATAAACAAAATATGTAGTCTTGTGTGATTGTAGTATTGTAGTGAATATTAACTGACAGCAGAAATGAAACAAAGATGAGAAAGAGGGTTCTCCATGCTGGAGAGCTGGTCATAAGTCCAGGTAGTCATTCAACAGGTAGGTTATTAAGTGAGGAGTGGCTGGATTTCTCTTTTATATAGCTACTCAAATCCATGCCCCTCTCTCCATGTTACATCCTTGGGAAAACCATCACCCAGATAAAATCTAATTCTTCGCCTTCTCTCTGCGAGCTAATGATTGGAGAAGCATACCATCATGCTGCTTAGTCTTATAATATTTTTAATTCATGACCTCTAACCTCAAGTAGACCTCAGGGTAGCCCAGCAATCGCTCTACATTTGCCTGGTTTACTTACTCTCCTGCTCTCTTCTTACTATGGATGAACCATCTGAACTCCATCTAACATCAGCTCCTCCATTGTGGATCAAATCTTGTGCCCTCTCATGTGACTTTCCCCTCTTCCAACTTAAATTAATGTTTTCCTCTCCTCCAGATCATTTGCATCAGTATACAGACACGTTACTATGTTTCTATCTTGAAGAAAAATCCACTCTTGATTCCACCTCTTGCTCCAACTACCACTCTCAGTTCTTAGCTGCTCTTTACAACAAAATTCATCCAAAAAAATGGTCTATACTCATGGTGTCCACTTCTTCGTTTGCTCTTAAAGGCTTCTAGCTTACCAGTTATATGAAATGGCTCTTGTCAAGCTCAAGACTTAGCCTTGCCAATTCCAATGGTCAGTTCTTGATCCTAATAACAGCTTTTGAGTCACTGATTCCACGAATAGATGGGCTCAGATGCCCTTTCTGCAGGATCGTCTCTTCCATTTCCCCATCGTATCTGAGGCAACTACCCTTTCAGCAGTCTACAGAGGCCTTGGGGGTCAGCCAGACCTTGGGTCTAATCCCACCTCCACTAAGAGCTAGTAATTTAATTTCTGCCAGCCTCAGTTTTCTGTAAAAATGGAGATAATACTCATCATACCTAACTCATAAGGTTGTGATGAGAGTGCAGTGAACTAATCCACTGAGAGCTCCTAGAAGAGAGACTGCCACATTGTGAAGATCAAGTCATATTAGTTATTATTGAATGGTGTACTCGGTTCACAGCTGACAAAATGGGCTCTTTTTATTCCGTTAACAACTCTGAGTTATGAAAGGAGTCACTAACCATACAGTATGAAGGGTGATGTTATGTCATCCCTGACTTTAGTCTGTGTTCTAAGAGTTGGTTAGATGGGGCTGGCACGAGGTATCCCCCGTAGGAAGAGCATTACACCTGGTAATTAGGTTCTGGAACTTGCCCAAATGTTCCAACTCACTGTGGACTCCCCTTCACTTTGTTTCTATAAATAGGTGACTCGCAAGCCAAGAACTTTCCTTACGGCACTTCCGTTATTTGAATTTCCTAATCAACTGAAGGTTAATGAGAAAATATTTTTCTTGGTTCAACATTTGCTGTTGAAAATTTTTCTGAAATATACTATTTCAATTTTCTATCTTTGGAAATGGAAGTGAATTGGTCACAGCATAGGACATTTCTCCTTCTCTTAGGGTTCAATTAAAAAAAAAATTCCACATTTTTTATAATCCCTGATGAAAGAGAGAGAGAGAGAGAGAAGCATAGTGGTTTGATTTCCCTTAAATAAAAATCAAGCCTCAGCTATCTGCTTTAAGTGTTTTATAACTTTCAGAAGAAAGAAATGGGCTCTATAGGAAGAACAGCTAACTATATCTCACCTGAAAAGAAATTATTAGCTTTAGCAGAAACAATACAGGCCAAGAGGTTATACGACATTAAGTTTGACAGGAAGCCAAGGATTAATCTTGGTAAAAATGCTAAATATATTCTCTGAAAAATTCAAAGACCCTGTATATAAACAAATTGGACCCACCCAGCCCCCCAGGATTCCTGTTACCATCTATGGAATAGAGATGAAGATTTAAAGACTCCTCACCCACCATCATATCAAAGGAAATAAACTCCAGCTGAACCAAGGAGCTACTGGAAGGTGTACGTGGACATGAATGAGAATAAAGAAGCATTCCAAAAATACATACAGAAAAAGGGCCCTGCAGAGAGAAATCATACACTTCCAACTCACACAGAGTTGGATCTACTGAGTGAAATGAGACAAAATACCTTGTGTTCAGATTAAATGCAAAAACATTAGCTGCAATTGAAATCTGTGGCTAAACTATTAAAAAAAAAAGAAAGAAAAACAAATCCATAGGATTGAACGTGAGTTTCTGCTGAGTTGCAAGGACCACCGTGACCTCACATTTTTCACCCCAGAGGCTGGAAAGGGAATCACTTCTTTCAGGGACTGCAAATAGAGTCCCCTTGGCTGCATGGGGGCCTCTTCTTTCATATGAAAATGGTTTTTCCAAGAAGCAAGGCCTTAGCAGTCAGCATAGTATATATAGATGCTGGAAGGGGAAGCAGAGGCCTGGCTTCCAGCTTGAGTTCCACCACTAATCTTTGGTAAGTGTCCTAACCAGCCTGGACTGTATAATGGAAAAAACAAACAAACAAAAAGACCTTTATGGAACTTGTTTAAAACAAATGCCAACAGGAAATCATGGGTAACAGATGCCGCTGGATTTGTCCTTTCACTGTACCTTATGCAAGAGAAATAGACAAAGGCGATCAAGCTTCACAGGAAGGTGGAGATGCCAAACCGTCGCTCTTTGAACCTGATAGACAGAGCTTGAAATGGAGGGAGCATAGCTCTGGGGTCTGGAAATCTGAGTTGGAACAGTTGTGCTACCCGGTGCTGGATGAGCGTGGCTTAGTTAGCTTGCTGTTTCAAGGCTCGGTTTCCTCATCTGCAAAGTGGAGATGATAATAACTGCCTGACCTGACTTCAGTGAAGATGTGAATAAAATGAAGTAACGTCTATAGCAGTGCTTGGCTTGCCCTCAGAAAAAGTTCCTCCCGTCCTTCCTGGTGTGTTAAAACTCCCCCTGACCTTGAGAGTCACTAGAAGGGAAATCTGTTTTTTTCCTGTTTCTATAATAGCACCAGTGACTTTCTAGACACACCTGGCCCTCCTGCAGGGTTATGTGTCCCAGACTCCCTGCCTCTCCCCTACTGAGCAGCTTAAGCAGGTTGCGTCCCCTGGGAAGCGTGGATGACAGCAGAATTCCCAAACTGCAGAGTGAGCACAACTCTACCAGAAAGACGTGTTTTATAGATTCACTGAGAAGGGCCGTGGAGGCCGCCCCTTCAGCACTGATCTCCACACGTACGATGTGGCAGCTGGCGAATCGAAGGAGCAGCCACGTCAGCTTGCAAAGTGACAATCGGAAACAGGGCACTGGCCCAACAGGGGCTTGCTTCCTTCTGTTTGTGTGTCAGGCACCACACACAATGTCACCTGGAAAAATGTCTTCCAGACCTTTAAAACGAGTTTGCAAAGCCACTGGCCCAGGTCCTTGAGGGTATTGTTAGGAGTGTGGGAAGCAGGCATGGCAGAGGGACTTGCCTTCAGAAACTCCAGGTCAGCCCCAGCCCTCCTGGGTTCTCCCCAGGCAGCTTCCGGCAGCCTGAGATTGCTGAGGATAACAACACAAAGGCAGATGTTGCCTGGATCTGGCCTGGCCTCCAGGCCTGTGACGCACGGATGACTGAATCTCCCTGGCAGATAACACAGGTCTCGGAGGACTCCATGAAGCCAATAACAAAACCCTGAGGCCTGGACACTTTCAGGACTTTCCCTCAGACTTCACTAGAAATGCCAACCCCCTCAGCCCACATAGGGCCTCCGAGATGGAGCAGCTGGTACTAGTCGGCTGTGGGAGAGGTGGGACAGGGGCGTGGGGTGTGGACGAAAGGAGGTGGGTCAAGGCCTTGACAACGCCCTAGCTAAGGCCCTAGGAGGGTCTTGGATAATAATCCGCATGTTGCGACAGCATTGTTTTCCAACCCTGCTCAGATCTAGTTCTGTTTTTTACTGTGACAATGAAATAACCAGCAATAAAAACCTGCAATTCGTAAGACAGACTAGGGAGTTTTGGAGGGTGAATTGAGGGGCAATAGCCTATGGTGGCTTGGGATGAAGTAGATCTAGGTTCAAATCCCCACTTAGCCATTTCCCAAGTGAATGACCTTGAACTGTTTTTCAGCCTCTTCCAACTCAGTTTCTTCATTCATAAAATAAAGTTGTCGCAAGACTGAATCGAGACAAGCTATACCTACACACACAAAAAGGCTTAACATAATATCTAGCATAATATATGTACCGAATAAATGGCTACAAATATCTTTTTGTGATTCATCCAATTCTGACTTAGGCGGGCACAACAGGGCTTCCCCTCATTTCTGGGGTTGAGTTTCCTCATCTCACTTCAAGATTTCACCTGGTTCCCATTTGAGCTCGCTACCACCTCCTGTTAGGACCTGTGCCCTTTCCCTGAACCCTAACCCGGGCCTCTGAGAACCACCCTAATACTAGCTGCCCACAAGGATTTTCAAATTTCTGCCATATTGATTCCTTGTCACAGCACTTCACCCACATATGGCACCATACTCTTGGCTTTGCCACCTCATCATCACAGACTGTCTCCATGGGGTCGGCTATCAGGTATCTGCTGTCCACCAGAGCTAAGCCTCTCGATCAGCCCCAGGAGCCCATCCCTTACCTCAGAGCAGTGCTTTCCCATTGGGCAGATCAAGACACAGGCCTGGGTCCCCTTCCTACTAGCCAGCCATGCCCCAAAGCTTGTAAGTACATGACGTAGTGAACTCAGGCAGGGATGTGGCAGTGCTTGGAGCTGGTCACAATAAGCAGTTTCTAGCCCCCCATTTGTCACTGTTCTAAAACTATGACGGATGATTCTATTGCCTAGGTTCCGAATGCAGGGGCAGAGAAGCCATGCCTACTTCCTTTCTCTCCTCTGCTGACCAGCTTTGGTAAACAAGCCCCAGGTCATTGAATGAAGTGCTATAGGCATGCTGACAGCAAGGTGAACTGAGGCGGTGGTGCCAGAAGCAATTGTGTGACCACTGGGGTTGCCACGGCACAAAAAGGCGCTCAGCAAAAACAGACATATGCAGAAGATGTGGTCCTACCCCTAATTCATTCATTCATTCATTCATTCATTCATTTATTCATCAAGCCACCCAGCCATTAAATACCTATCAAGTATTTACCAGGCAACTTAGGAAAGGGATGCAATGGTGAGTAAAACCACACACCTGTCCCAAGGACCTCACAGGCTGTCCAAGAGACAGACAAACACAATATACCGTGGTAAGTGCTGAGACACAAGAATCTGCATGTTTAGTGGCAGCACTGAGGAGGGACCTCACATTCAGACCAGGATGGGTATGTGTAGGGGGCAGCAGCAGAAAAGATCCCAGAAGAGATGACTTGAACTAAAGCTTCAGAGATGAATAGGAGCTGACCAAGTAGAAGGCAAATCGTAATGAACGCCTTGGCAAAGACACAGGTGTGAGAGAGCTTGATATACTCAAGGAGCCACAGGTAGGCTGAGACAGCGATGAGGAAGGGGGTGGTTTTTAGTGCCGAGCAACAGGAGGTGAGTCTGGAGAGTAAGCTGAGCTCCGATCAGGAAGGTCTGTGTGTTGAACTGAGGAGGTTCAACTTTATTCCATGGGAGATACTGGCTTAAGAAGCTCTAAAAAAAAATTGTGGCCAGGGCTGCACTGTGATAGGGCACGGTTGTGAACAGCATTGATTTTTGACTAGATTGCCCCCAAGCTACCTGTCTGAGGATCGGCCTTCCCTTTGGGGACTCTCATGGTGGGCAGTAGTCTTGGTTGGTAGATGAACCCGGGTCAGTGCAGAAACTTAATAAATGTTCACTGCTGTATAAGTGACCCCATTTTAGAGATGGGGCGCAGCAGAGCGAGTTGTCTGGGGATTTCCACGTCTATCTTGCTCACTCTCTTGTACTCCCAGTGCGTGGTACATAGTAGATACTCAATATTTATTGAGTAGATGAATAAAAAACAAGCAGATGGGAGACACAGCCTTACTGAAAACATCCTGTGAATGCATGAATCTCAGTGGCCTTTGACCTCCCCATCCAGAGAATAGCTCCTACTACCAACGCAGATCGCCAATAGTTTTGAGGGATCAGGGAGAGTTGGACTCTTAGACTTGGCAGGGGGCCACAGGTCTGTGTCAGGATTATAGTTCTTAACATTTATGCTCCACTCAAGGACAGTAACAATATCCCCATCATTTAATGCTGAGTTGCATTAATCAGATTCTAGGATAAAGATTAAGAAGGGAAGGTGAGCTGACCTACTCTATTTGCATTATCCTCAACCTTAACCTTTTCAGGGTTGTGGAGAGGAAAAGAGAAGGGAGGGAAGGGGAGGGAAAGGGAGGGGAGGGGAGGGGAAGGAAATAGAGAAACAGAAGCACAGTACCTAACACAGGTTAGGTGCTCAAAGACAGGAGACTAACTTCCCTCCTGGCTAGAGTAAGGGCTCAGTAATGACAGCTTACATAACTCAAAACACAGTCCTGCGAAGTAGGCATTCTTACTCTTGTGTTAGAGCTGAGGACACAATAGATTTTCTCAAGGCCACACAGGTTGTAAGTAGGATATTCAGGATCTGAACCCACATCTGTCTTACTCAATGTCCATGCCCTCTCCTCTCTACCTGGCTGCTTATGAAATGACACACAGCACAGAGCACACACTGAGGACAGCTGGATTGACACAATGAGTGTAGGAGTTGAGTACCATGTGTATCAGGGACATCAAAAGCAGCCGTACCCACTCTGGTGTTGGCATAATGATGAATTCCAGGGTGAGACAGCCAGGTTCCTTCCTCCAAAGGCCATTTTTCACTGAGGTCCATGCCTCCAGCAAGTCTCTTGTATGTGCAGCTCTCAGATCAAATGGAATCTCCTACAATAAACAATGAGGACAAAAAAGAGAGATGAATTATAATGGATGCTCTCCCGGGAAAGAGAGGCTTTCTCGAAGGGAAGTAGTCCATTTCTAGTTTATTATATATCTCTAGTGTGCAAGTATTGGTGTCAAGATTCAGGCATGGCCTGTGTGTGGGAGATCTTCCAAGGAGGCTGCTCAAGTCCAGGAACCTCGGGCTTCCCTCTCCATCCATTCACAAGTGTTCATTGGCAACAACTATGCCACTCCAGGATTTGAGCAAGAAATCTTGCTGTGTTTAGTTCTGCATGTTTTGTAGCTCCTAGAACTTCAGTGTAGAATATAGTGGATCTCAATTTCATAACAATAAGTGAGTATATATTATATCTGCCTGACAAAGAGACTGGAAAAAAGTTGAATTAAAAAGTTTGAAGTAGCTACCATTCTATTGGAAATATGAGTGTTTTTCATTTTCTTTGTAATTTTCTGCATTTTCCACAATAAACATGCATTCTTTTTTAGAAAGATATATTTTATTGTTTTTCACAGAGAGAAACAGAGAAGGGGGAGTGCCCAGAGCAGTCTATAGTTGTACATCATCAGTTTTTGACATAGTTTCATTCCACACAGGTGGGCAAGGGGCTGCGCAGGGTGGGAACTGGGCTGGGGGCCTCCTGCATGGGAGACACACCACTGTGAGCTGGGGGCTGAGCCAGGAGCCTCATACATGGGAAGCTTGCCCCAGCAAGATCCAAACTGGGGCCACACCCCACTCCTGCATATGGGTCCAAAGGGCCTGCCAGGATTCGATATTCAGACCCCAGGGCTGTAAGGTGAGCACTTAACATTGAGCCATCCCGGCATCCACTAAACATGCATTCTTTTTACAGCCTGAAAAAAGTATCTAATAAATAGTATTTTAAAGAAATATTCCAGGGTCAACAAGGTCATAAGGTGACCAGATTTTAACATTGGTAAAGCAGGACACCATTGACCGGGGGGTGGGGGTTCTTGATTAAAAATTTGGTCTATCTCCCATCGTTCCCTAGCTTGTCGTGCATTCTTTCCAAAAATCGGGACTTTTTTAAAACGCTGCGGGACGCAGGACAAATTGTTAAAAATCGAGACTGTCCCGCCAAAAGTGGGACGTCTGGTCACCCTAAACAAGGACCATGGAAACTAATTTTTATTTCCTCTTGAAAACTATAATAAAAAGTCATATATCACAAAAGCCTTTGGCTCTCCTAGAAAGGACATCCCATTGGATACCCCCAAGAAGTCCAGCCTGGAGAATGTCTGTCTATAAACTGTACCTAGGACCATGACAACTTGTGGTCCAACTTCTGCCCACATTACAAACAGATCTTCACAGCACTCAGCGTGTAGCAGTTTCTCAACTGTGGCTGCATAACTGAATGCGACTGATTGACCTAATCTGCTAAGGCAGCGAGTGGAACATCCACATGGCAGGAATCCTGGCGGCCTAATTGGGATGGGCAGCCATTATCGTTTGTTGTAATCAGAGCACCTGGCTTGATTTGGCCTCCAGAATGCTGTTCCCCCTGCCGCCTCCTGCACAGCCGGCCTAACTACAGGCACACATGGCAAACTGACTTGTTGCTTTTTGGCCGTCTGCCTAGAGAAGTCTTATACTCTTGGGAGTTGTAACAAACAACCAAACATCTTTAGTAAAACACTAGTAGGTACCAAAGATTGTATTACACTCTATCAGGTATTGGCGAGGCTGACCAGACGTCTCGTTTTAAATGTCACTCCTTGGTTAAAATGCTCCCATGATTCATCAATCCCAGGAGAAAGTCTGGACCACTTAACAGGGAATATAAGCTCCAAAGAAAGCAAAGAATTTGCAGTCTCTGAATAAGCTCCCTTGTTTGGCCTTTTGTATATTCAGCCATTCCTAGAGCTCTAGCAAGGTTGTTCTTCCTGCCTCACAGTGCTAACTACAATTTATCCTTTCACATCTCATCTTAAATTTGGTCACATGCTTCCCGTAGACTTCCCTGTGCTTACGTTGTTACAGCATGTATCCCACTGAACTGTGATTGTATGCGAATATGTCTCTAGAGCTTAGTCCATAATTTACATCCTCAAGAGCAGAGATCTTACTTACTTGTATCCCTAACATTTATACAGTGGCTGTCACCAGGTGACCACTCAATATACAGGGTCTGGTAGAAATATCGCCCCTTTTAAATACTATAGTAAAAATGGACGTGTTGTCTTAGTAACCTTAGTAACCTTTGTGTTCCAGGTTCCCTGAAGTAAAATAGCCCATCATCTGACAAGGGAACAGCGAGTGAGAACAGCGAAGCTGTACTATCAAAAAGCTTGTTTGTTAAAGTGAAGAATTTGTAATAAAAGATTTGGTATAGGGAAAGCTGGGATGGCTCAGCCGGTAAAGCGCTCGCTTTGAAGCCCCCAGGACCGAGGATCAAATCCCGGCCCTGGCCCATGCGGACCCACATGCTGAACTGGGGTGTGCCCCCAGTTCAGTTTTTGCCGGGGCCTATGTGGGAGGCTCCTGGCCCAGTTCCTGCCCTGCGCAGCCCTGTGCCCACCTGTGGAGTGAAACTATATGGAAAACTAATGTCAACTATGGAGACTGCTCTGGGCCCTCCTCCTTCTCTCTGTCTCTCTCTGTCTCTGTTTCTCTCTGTCAAAAATCAATAAAATAAATCTTAAAAAAAAAAAAAAGATTTGGTATATATTACCAGTGCATAAAAAATGGGCGTTACTTCTGCCAGACCCTGTATACTTGTTGAATAAATGAATTACAGGAGTGAATGATGGTGTCTGGCACATACATTTTTCAAAGTGTTCTCTTTGCAACTTCACCCACTGTCTCAGTCTCTGGAAATTTCTCTACCTGAAACCACGCTCGATCTGCCTCTGCTCCTGGCCCCATTCTGACCTTCTCAGCCAGTCTAACTTGCTGAGAGTCTCCCACTTACACTCCCACTTCAGTGTGTATACTTGTTCCACTGCCCGGCATGTGCCACCAGGACCCCAGCCCTCATACACATAGGATGAAACGACACAGGAGACATCTGCCCACCTAATGCAGCTGAGTCACTCCTAGGCTTCTAGCCCGCACCTCCAGGCTCCATTTCTGGCAGTGGGGGGCTTGATCTAGGGATACAAATTCAGAAAAATCCTGGTCGTACTTTGACTGCCTCAACTGCCATGATATAGCTCCAACTGTAGAGTAGGGATTTAATTAGAGGTGCCATGTGTGAGAAATCAGTTGTCATCATTCAAGGTATTCAAGCAACCAGTGAGGAAGAGCTTATTTGCTGCCCAGGCAGCCTATTACATTTGTGAACACTTCTGTCAAGCAATTCATTTAAAATTCTCAACAAAATACTGATATTTACCAACACCCCTCATTGCTGCTGACCTGTTTCAGGACCTCCTGCCCTGTGTTCTGTTCTTCTAAGGCTATTTGAAAGTGAGCTATTCTTCCAAGAACATCAAGATTTGTCCCAACTTCTGATGTTCTCCAAGTCTTTGCAGTGAGTAAGGAATCCAAAGGAACATTTCATCTTGGTTACCCGTAGAGGGTATAAGTCTATCTTGTCACATCCAGAAAACAAACCAAACAACTAAACTGAAGTGGTCTCTGGATGGAATCTCTCTTCTCAACTGGGAATTTCTAGCTAAGATTGACATTATCTAGGCTGTAGGTGTCTTAGTCCATTTGGGATGCTATGACGAAGTACCACAGACTAGGTGGCTCATAAACAACAGAAACTTATTCTCATAGTTCTTGGGGTTGAAACGTCCAAGATTAGGGCGTGAGCATGGTCAGGTTCTGTCCAGAACTCTCCTTTAGTTGCAGACTGCTGGCTTATTGCATCCTCACATGGAAGGAGAGCTAGAGAGCTCTCTGGAGTTCATTCAAAAGGGCCCCTCATGACCCAATTACCTGCCAAAGACTCTGCCTCCTAATACTATCACATTTACGAGTTCAATATGCGCGATAGGTCGGGCTAGCTCAGTGGTAGAGTGCTTGCCTTGAAATCGCAAGGTCTGGGGTTCCATCCCCAGCCTCGGTGCATGCAAACCTGTATGCTGGACTGCTGTGTAACTGATAAACGCCAGGATGGTGGCGAAGCTTCTCGCCAACCATGAGAGAGGCCCCCAGTTTGGTTCCTACCCTGCTTGGCCCCACATTCACCTGTGAGGAATGAAACCATGTCACAACAAACAATGTACAATTATGGAGAATGCTCTGGCCCCCCATCACTACCTTCTCTCAAACAATTAAAAAAAATTTCAACATAGGAATTTTGAGGGATACAAACAGTCAGTCTCTTGCACTAAGTCTAACCTGGTATCAACTATCAGAAACACCCAATCATCGGTGACCTGTGGGCCACTGCAGAATAGAAGGCAGCCTCTTCTTGGGCCACCCCAAGGATTTGGCTCTGATGAGTTTCAATTTCTAAACTTGGAAAGTTCATTTCCTTCCAGCTCCAAGTAGTCCAAACACATCACAGTATATATCTGGGCTCTTAATACTCAAGTGATAAAATTCAGTGGCACTTAAAATATAAAACTTTTAAACTTGGTTGGAAGAGAAGAGTAGAATGCTTTGAGTATTCACTGTGAAAGAAAATACCTTTTTACAAAAATAAAAAGATATAAAATGCTAGAGGCATAGAGTTTCTTCCATCTGAAACGGCTGATGCTTAGAAACTTGACATGATTATTCGGGGCTTCTTACTTTTTCAAAGAATTCTTAGCAGCTTTGTAGAATTGGAAAGTTTGAGTAATTTGAAAACCATTATTTGAAACTGGCTTATCCAACTGGGCAGAGTATCTGTGAGGCTACTGTGGAATTGATTGATGCTAATATTTTCATTATTTCAATAAATAATTTAAGCTCCCTCTCTAAGGTGCTGCAGCAGCAAGCACATATTGAGGAAACCTAATGAAGTTATAACACTATGAGGTCCTTTGCAGATGTTTCAGTGACTCAGGCTTTTCATTTTTAAGGCCAAATTTAGTTCATTGAGACCAAATTCAGAAGTCCTTCCCACCATGGAACTTTCCCGGGCAGAATTATTTTCTTCTCCCTTTGTGCTCCTCAAAAAAAATTTTTTTAAGATTTATTTTATTGTTTTTGACAGAGACAGAAAGAGACAGGGAGAGACAGAGGGGGAGAAAGGGATGCAGAGCAGTCTCCATAGTTGAACGTCATCAGTTTTCGACATGGTTTCATTTCACACAGGTGGGTGGGGACCGCACGGGGCCGGAATCAGGCCAGGGACCTCCCACATGGGAGGCACACCCCAGCAAGAACTGAACTGGGGGCACACGCCAGTTTAGCAGACAGGTCTGCATGGACCAGGGCCAGGATTCAACCCTCGGTCCTCAGGGCTGCAAAGCAAGCACTTAACCCGCTGAGCCATCCCAGCTTCCCCCTCAGAAATTTTTATATTCCATGAAGACACCACTTTTCCATCAAGTGGCAATACTCTCTTGACCAGATGACTGCTGTCCCCATTAGAAGATAGTCTCCTTATGACAAGTCATATTTTAGCCACCCTTCCCCCTACACAATGCCGAGCTGACTTAGGATTGAGCAATGCTTGTCAAATGCATGACACTGACATACCTACCACTGAGAAACTCAAATGAGTACCAGCAAACACTTCAATAACTCAGGGTTCAATCAGCAATCATAACAAAACATTGGTTGCTATCTTCTGCCACTCAGGCAACACATGACCAAGTATATAGGGATGAGCAAATAAAAAGAAAATTAAATATTAAAAAACAAAACAACTGGTTCTCACTTGTCTTGGGATCGTTTATTAACTTAGTGATCCTGGGACAAATCACTTCATCTCCCTGAAACTCAGATTTTCTTCATGTGTGAAATAGGGCTCATAAAGTCCACTATTCTGTCTTTAATAGAGTTTTTCAATGTCAGATGTCAATTGGAGAATCATCAAAACAATGCACAATGCATAGCGCTGTTATCATTCAGGAAATTTGCTTATAGATATCATTTGCAATGCAGCCTTGAATTCCAACTTGGAGTTGCCCAATGTGGGAGATAACACAACATGTGGGAGATAGTATAAATGTAGTGGGGAAGAGTAAGAACTTTGGAGACAGATCTAGATTTAAATCTCAGATCCACCATTTCATAGCAGTGATTGACTCGTATGAGTAAACTATATGTTGTTGTTGAGCCTAATTTTTCCTATCTGTAATAGGAGATCATAGCACACACTTTTGTGGAGTTGTGAGGATTAAGTGAAAATACCTGTAATGTACCCAGTATGAATCCTGGTCCATAATAACACTCAATAATTGACAACAGCAGTTATTTTTATTATCATCATTATTAACTCTTGATGCGGCTATACAAGGGCTGTCCAGAAAGTATCTAGTTATGTACTATGAAGAATAAAGGCATTTATGGCTTGATGTTTTCCAGACAGTCCTCGTACTTCTGGAAGTGACTTTGTCCTGTCTGCAAATTTCATTCCATGGGGAAATAGGATGAACTGTGACAAGGCATTAGGAAGCAGCATTTGTCCCCAAAGCAAGGCTGCTGGCTAGAACACACTTCCCGGGAAGAGGACGTGTAAAAAGTGGGTAAGAGTACAAACGTAAAGCATTTGTGCCAGTCTCAGAACGGAAGAGAAAAAAGTAGGCAGCAAAGAGGAGCAGAGGCGGAGAGGCAGAGAAAAGTTCTGTAAGGACTTGCTGAGGCAGAACCATAAACGCCACCGCCTGGGTGTGGGATGTTGGGAAACCACCAGAAGGATTAAGTGGCTCTATTTGAGCAAAGGAATTGGGCTGCAGCCTATGAAGCAAAGAGAAGAGCCAGAATAAGGTAAACTGCCACAGCTCTGATTATGAAACCAAGAATAGAATAGTGACATGAGCACCACAGTTCACACGCAGGTCTCTACACCTGTGCCCAGGGGGAAAGTATCAGAGACTCCACCCAAACCAGCTGTCTATTAGAAAGAAAGTGTGAGCCCCCTGAATAATGTTAAATTTTCTAATAGTCACACTTAAAAAAAGAAATGCAAGTGAAATTAATTTTAATAATATATTTTATTTAATCCACTCTATCTAAAATTGTATTTCAATGTTTAGTCAATATAAAAATTAGAGATGAGAATGTTAGATTTCCTTTTTTCACACCCAGGCTTCAAAATCCAGTATGTATTTTCACTCACTGCACATGTCAATTTGGACCAGCCGTTCATACCTCAACTGCTCAATAGCTAGATATGGGACAGATCTACCGGTAATCTCAAGGGAAAACAAATTCCATTCTCCTGACCTCCTTGGCTGTTAATACCTTTTAAAAGCCCAGATTCATAAAGCCAGAAAAGACCTCTGGAGATACTCCAAATGCAAGGGCCATCTGTACATTCCCCACGGTTCCCCCTTAGCATCCTTTGCTTGAATTTAAGCAGTTTCACCCCTTATCACAAACCACCCTCCAGTTCACACAGGGCTTAGTGAGAGGCGGGACAGGTTAATGGTGGCAGATGTTCCTTCCACTCTCCCACTCTAAGGGAAACTGCCTTGCCCACACCTTCCTCCTGCAATCCCAAGGCAGCTTTATGCACACACTGCCCTCCTCCTCCACCTCTCTGGTCCAGCTGACCAAGGGTGGGTACGTGATTCTATGAACCATTTGATCCATTTATGTAGTCACCTGATGTGGAAAATCCCACCCAACCAGGGACAGATCACTGTGGACCAGCTGGGCCAATCAGATCCTTTGTCAGGCATATAGAGGTGGAATCAGCCAGCTGATAGAAAGAAGCATCAGAAGAAGACACACAGGAAGCAGAGAGAGCAGCAATAATATTGGGTTTCTGGTCTATTTCAGGCCTCTGTGGGTTCTTCCCTCTATTTTCCAGATCATCCTTCCAAAAGCCATTTCATTTGAACAAAGCACTTCTTCAGATGAAAAAAAAAAAATGTTGAAAGCCTCCTATGGAAGGATCTCCAAATAATGCCTGTTCCCGGAGCTCTGTTGGAATCTTCCACTACCAACCATGTTCTGGGCTCCTGAGGCACAGCTGTTTTGCTGTTTCTGGTTTTCCATAAGTTTCCCGTCTCTCTTACGGTCATGACTAGGTTACAAGAATCCCTTAGGCTCTGCCGCAGAGATGGAAGGGTTCACACACACGTGAGCAAAGCTCTTCTCTACTGCATTTAGTTTCTTGTTTGGACTTGTTTGCATTTAGTCTCATGCTGACACTCGGCCTGACAGAGAAGTGATGGATTACTTTGAGTTGCATTCCCAAGTAATTATTCTGAAAAGACCTCATCACAGTGGCCTTCTGGGGACTCTTTTCAGCTTTATGTCATCTATAGTGGTGGTGCTCAACCATGACTGCGCATTAGAGCCACCTGGGGTACTTTTAAAATATGCTGATGCCAATGCCCTCTCCCAGACAATACGAAATCAGAAGCTCTGTGGGCAGGTCCCCGGATGTCTGAATTTTTTTAAAGCTCCCCAAGTAATTCTAATGTGCAGCCAGAATCGAGAAACACGGATGTACAGGATATGTCCTTGTGCAACTTTGGGTTTCTGTCAGCAAAAATCATGTACTATTTTTAATTATAAAAGAAATGCATATTTGTTTATTAAAGAATACATAAAAAGTAGGGAATAATTCAAAGTAAAAAGTAAGTCCCACTCATCAACAGAATCCTCCAAAACACCACTCCCTGTTAGTAACTATGATAGTTCCTTGTGTGCCCTTCCAAAAATGGTCTATGTCTATGCAGATATAGATATGCCTAAGTATATGCATATCTATTTATACATGCAAATACACATATACACGCAAATACATGTATACACATACATACATATACAAATACACACACACACACACACACACACACACTTTTTGTTTTTCCTTTGGCTTGGCTTTTGCTCTTACTAATGTATCTCAATTATTAGCCTAGAAATTTTTGGTAAAGAAAAAATAATAGCAGGATTGAGAGAGTGTTTACTTTCCCAGATAACACAGCAAAATACAAAACCAAAGTGAGTGTTGCTGTAATAGATAAATTATTTGTTTGAATAGAATAAAAAGTTCAAAAAAATTGGCATTTCAACTCACTGGGGTGAAAGCATAGAATATTCATAAATAGTATTGGGATCATCGGCTAGTTTTTAAAAGTGGATTCCTATTTCACAATATATATATAAATAGAAGACAAATAAAAAGATCTAAACAATAAAAGCTAATTCCTACGTATGTTGAGAGAAATTATTTTATTCTGGAGTGGGAAAAACTACTTACACATGAAATCTAGAAGTCATAAAGTAAAGGACAGACAGACTAGACTACATAAAATTTAAAACTTCTCTAAAAAAACGACACAATAAAGAAAAGTAAAATAAAAATGAGTGACTGGAAGATAACATTTATAACACATATAAAAAGATTAATATTCTAAATTTTCACATACCAATAAGAAAGTGACAATGGAAAAATTGGCAAGGCTATGAACTGATAATAAACAGATAAACATAAACTAAAAATATGTATGAAAACACATTCAGTCTCGATACTCAGAGAACAAGGATTAAAACAATGATGACTTTATTTTTTTACTCACCACACTGTCAAAATGTTTTAAAAGATTGATTATTATCAAGAACTAGTGATTTTTTCAAGAAATGGATAGCCTCACACTTTGGTAGAAGAATAAAAACTTGATACAGCTTTTTAAATGCCAATTTGGCATATTTTTAATATAAAATTCATACATCCTTTAGGATTCAATTTGCGTAAAAGAAAGTGGACATACACAAACACACTTCTAATCATGTAGAGAAAGGACTAGAAGGAATTGCAAACTTTAATAGAGATACACCTAGAGAAAAACAGAGATCCCAAGCTTGGGACTATGATGAAGCTTTAAAGTAAATTCTCATTTAACATCGTATACTTTTAATGTTTTTTATAATTTTTATAATGCACACATTAATTTTGTAATGTTTTAAACAATAAAATAATAAATTATTTCTCTCATTTTTAAACTTTATTTTTCTTAGGTTGTGAGTTTATCTTCCTTTCTTGTGTTTATTAGCCATTTGTGTTTCTCTTCTTCTGAATAGCTTATTCATATACTTGGCCCATTTTAACTCAATTTTTTTCCTTTAACCATTTGCATCATATGTTTTTATTAATATTGCATGTAACTATATGTATCAATCTTTTTCTGTATAGTTTCTAGTTTTGGTGCCATGCTCAGCAAGATCTTCCTTAATTTACTCATTTAAAATTATTTTTATTGTTTAATATTAATATGTGTTTTTATTAAGATGAATTTTATTTAGAGATAAGAATCCAGCTTTGTTTTTCTTTCCAAATGTCAGCCTCCCAGTACCACTAGGTTCAAATGCTACATTGCCATGTTTGTTGGGTCTATTTCTGCACTCTTTATGTTTTTCCATTGATCTCAATGACATTGCACCAATGTTTTAATGGAACACACTTTAATATCTACTAGTATGGCTAGACTTCCTTGTCCATATCCCTCCCACCCCACCCTCCACCCCCGTTCCCCCCTGCTGCCCCGAAATTGCCTGGCTATTTTTATTTTTTAATTTTAAAAGCTTATTATGGGAGTAGATACTATAGACTCATTTCTCCCTGTTCATCTTCTCTAAATTTAACTACATACCCTGGAAATAACTCAATAGAAAAATCATAAAAGGAGCTTAAATGGTTGAAAGAAGAAGGCTGACTGGCTAGGGGCCTCAGGACTTGAGATGCCGTCTCCCATAGATCCCATACTGGCTACCAGAGAGGCCTACAACCTGCAACCACCCATAAACACAGAATTTTCAAAAAGGAAGCAAGAACAGCCCTCTCTCTCTGCCCAAAGAACAGAGAAAAGGTGAGTCCAGCAGAGACCAAATGGGAAAAGACATCCCCTTAGGATGTGTGTTGCATACATGCAGGGCAGTGACAGCACCAAGAGACGGCTCTGCCTGCAGCAATAATGACAGCAGAGCAGCCTGACTTGTTCCCTCCCTTTTCCACATTTAGGCAAGACTTGCCTTCCTAAATGTCAACATCAGCAGGATTCCCATCCCCTACACAGATAGTAGTGGCCCCCATTTTCGCCAATCCATCCTCAGAGATAGCATCAGCAGAGCCTGCATGGGGATCCACCACCTGCCCCATACTCACCAACCAGCCCAGAAAGCACTTGCAGTAATAAAGCAGGACCCGAATAGCGCCCAGTCCCCCATATTAGTACTGCAAGAATTCTGAAAACATTTGTCCCTGGAACTATAGGTCACAGAAGAAGGGCAGGGCTTATGCTCTAAATTTAACTAGTGTGACTCCCTGCAAAAATAAAATATTTAAGTAAGGTCAGGAGTCTCCTAAAAATATCCAAAACGTTCAAAGTACAATGGGAAATCACTCATGATACCAAGAACCAGGAAAAACACAACTTGAAAGGGAAAAGACAATTAATTAATGCCAGTATTGAGGTGCATAAAACATTGGAATTATCTGACAAGGATTTTAAAGCATCCATTACTAGTATAAAAATGCTTGAACAATTACAAATGCTCTTGAAACAAAAAATATAAAATCTCAGCAAAGATAGAAGTTACATAAAAGAACAAAAGGCAAAATGATATAAAGTTTAACTACACAATAGCAGAAATAAAATACTCACCAGATAGGAAGGAAAGAAAAAAAGATTAACAGCAGCAATAAATGAAACTGAAAACAGGAACACAGTAGAGAAAATCTGTGAAACAAAGAGCTGGTTGTTATAGGAAAAAAATCAATAAAATCAATAAACCTCTAGCTAGACTAATAAAGATAAAAAGCAAGAAGGCAATGATTACCAACATCAGTAAGAAAACTAGAGATATTGCTACAGATCCTGTAGCCATCAAAAGGAGAATAAGAAAACCTATGGACAACTTTATACTATTAAATTCAACAACTTCAAAGAAATAGACTAATGCCTTGAAACTATAAACAATGAAAACTCAGCCAAGATGAAAGAGATAATCTGAATAATTCTGCAGTTATTAAAGAGTTTGAATTTATAATTAACATGCTCCACAAAAAGAAATCTCAAGGTCCAAATGATTTCACTGGAGAATTTTACCAAGCATTTCAAAAAGAATTAACACTAATTTTACACAATCTTTTCCAGAAATAGAAGAAAAGCAATCACTTTGTAACTCCTTTTATGAGGCCAGTATTACCCTGATACCAAAATCAGACAAAGGCAGTACAAAAAAGGGAAAACTACAAATCAGTAACTCTCATGAACTGAGACACAAAAATTCTCAACAAAATATCAGTAAATTGAATACAGAAGTTCTTTATAAAAAAGAATAATATACCATGACCCAGTGAAATTTATTCAGATATGCAAAGCTTTTTCAATATTTAAAAATCATTCAAATGTAATCCACCCTATCAACAGGCTAAAGATGAAAAAATTTATGGTCATATCAATTGATGCAGAAAAAAAATTAACAAAACCTAACACTCATTTACGACATAAATTTTCAGCAAACTAAGTTTAGAGAGAAACTTCCTCAACTTGATCAAGAGCATCTGTGAAAAATCTACAGTTAACATCTTTCTTAATAGTGAAAGAAAGACTGGATACAGTAGACTCTCCATTAACTGGAACTTCAAGTGAAGGGGGGCGGGGGGGAGAAGAAATAATACTTTAAATAAAAATTAAAATCAATTCTAGCAGAAATGTAAGTTTAAACTTGGCATATGGCTGCACATCATGCAAAAACCTGACTTTGCGTGAGAGGTTTATGGCCTCAAAACAAGCTGATACTTGTTCATTTTTTCAAGAAAGCTGCATGCAAGTTTGTCAGTAGCATCATCTACTGATGTAGATCCAAACCATCCACATCCACTTCTGATCCTGTCCTAGCTACATCCTCAGATCATGGTGATCCTGATGCAATGTCTATCCAGGAAACTCTCTATCCATACTACAACAGCTTTCAGTGTGTATGTGTGTATTTTTTTCTAAGTTACTTGAAGTTAAAACAATTATGTTAGTGAAGTTCATTAAGCTGAAAAGTTTATTGACTGCCATTTAACTAAAATTGCACGCTGCATTCACAGAGTTGTTTTTATCATAAAACTGTTATATGAGGTTTGTCTTCATTTGTTTTAATTTGCTTTTAATTACTGTATTTCAATATTAATATCAAGGGAATACAGCATTTATGATATTATTAGTTAGGCTTATTATTACTATTATTTTTTAAAGATTTATTTTTATTGCTTTTTTGACAGAGAGAAAGGGGAGGGACCAGAGCAGTCTCCATAGTTGACAGCATTAATTTTCCATATAGTTTTACTCTACAGGTGGGTGTGGGGCTGCACAGGGCAGGAACTGGGCCAGGAGCCTCCCACATAGACCTCGGCGAGAACTGAACTGGGGACACACCCGGTTCAGCATGTGAGTCCGCCTAGGCCAGGCCTGGGATTTGATCCTCAGGCTCAGGGGCTGCAAAGCGAGTGCTTAACCTGCTGAGCCATCCCAGCTTCCCCAGGCTTATTTTTAGTAGTAACTCCAAGCAACAAGAAACTACATTTACCCAGCATCTGCTAATCCCCCTGGGTGCTAGCTAACTGAGTGTCTACTGTCCTTATCCTCTAAGGATAAGGGAGCAAGGCAAGGATGTTCACTCTCACCGCTCTTACTCAACTAAGTACTGTATGTCCTAGGTAGCACGATAGGACACGAAAAAGAAATGAAAGTCATGCAGATTGGAAAATTAAAATTCTTTTCAGATGGCACGATAGTTTATGTAGAAAATCCCAATGAATCAATAACAACAACAAAACGCGAATAAATGAGTTCATCACAAGTGCAGAATTTAATATCAACACAAATATTAATTGCATTTTTGGGAGATATTAACTAAAAGGTATAAACTTTAAGTTATGAGATGCATAAATTCTGGAGACTTAATGTACAGCACGTGACTACAGCTAATAAGAGTAGTAATAGTTGGCATTTTCTTGACTTCATATTTTTTGTGCTCGGCCTGCTTTCCCCAAC
>PVKE010025724.1:7454-22875 GCA_004027555.1 Craseonycteris thonglongyai | reverse complement strand
GGGCCGGGAGGGGCGGGGACAAGAGGGACCGGGCCTGGGCTGGGAGGGGCGGGGCCAGGAGGGGCCGGGGGCGGGGCCGGGAGGGGCGGGGCCGGGAGGGACCGGGCCTGGGCTGGAGGGGCGGGGCCAGGGCGGAGGAGGCGGGGCCAGGGCGGGCCGGAGGGGGCGGGGCCGCTCCCGGGCGGCCAATCTCTGGGGCGGGAAGGGTCCGGGCAGAGTGGGCGGGGCCCGCAGACGGGGCGGGGCCGCGGCGGGGCGGCGGGTCTCTAAGTCGCGGGCAGGGCGACGGCACCGGAGGGTCCAGGAGGCCGCAGGCGGTGGCGCTCGGCAGGGGGGTCGTCGTCCCGGCGCCCGGGCCTGTGATCGTACCGGAAAAGCGGGGCGGGGCGGGGCGGGGCGGGGCGGGGACCGGGGCCGCCGCGTCAGGTGCGGGGCCGGGCGGCGCGGCGGGAGGAAGCCGGGCAGACCGAGCGGCCGGCGCGCCCGGAGGGAGACGTGCCCGGGGGGGTCCCCCGGCTGGCGGGTGCAGCTGCTCCGGCCGCGCGGCCCCGGAGGCCGGCCTGGTGCGCGCGTGCAGCGGGGGCGTCTCGGGGCGCGCGGGCGGGATGCGCCGCCGCCGCCGGCCCCGCGCGCGGCAGCCCGGGCGGCGCTGAGCCACCGGCCCCGCCGGCTCCGCGATGAGCGCCGAGGGCGCCCCGGCCGCGCTGACGAGCGCGCCGCCGCCCGCGGGGGGCGGCCTGGAGGCCGCGGGCGGCGCGGCCAAGGCGGGCGCCCGGAAGGCGGGCGCGGGGCTGCGGCGGCCCGAGAAGCCGCCCTACTCGTACATCGCGCTGATCGTCATGGCGCTGCAGAGCGCGCCCGGCAGGCGCCTGACGCTGAGCGAGATCTACCAGTTCCTGCAGGCGCGCTTCCCCTTCTTCCGCGGCGCCTACCAGGGCTGGAAGAACTCGGTGCGCCACAACCTGTCGCTGAACGAGTGCTTCGTGAAGCTGCCCAAGGGCCTGGGCCGCCCGGGCAAGGGCCACTACTGGACGCTGGACCCGGCCAGCGAGTTCATGTTCGAGGAGGGCTCGTTCCGCCGCCGGCCGCGCGGCTTCCGCCGCAAGTGCCAGGCGCTCAAGCCCGTGTACCACCGCGTGGTGGGCGGCCTGGGCTTCGGCGCGTCGTTGCTGCCGCCGCCGCCGCCCTTCGACTTCCCGGCCGGGGCCCCGGCCGCGCCGCTCGGCTGCCACGCGCAGGGCGGCTACGGCGGCCTGGACCTGGTGCCCGCGGGCTACGAGGCGGGCGCTGCGGGCCACGCGCATCCGCACGCGCACCCCCGCCACCCGCGCCACCACCACGTGCCGCACGTGTCGCCCAGCCCGGGCTCCGCCTACGTGGCCACCTGCCCCGTGCCGGCCGGGCCCGGCGGCGGCGACTACGGCGCGGACAGCAGCAGCAGCCCGGTGCCCTCTTCCCCGGCGCTGGCCAGCGCCATCGAGGGCCACTCGCCCTACGCGAGCCCCGGGGCGCCCTGGAGCCCGCCGGGCGCCTCGCCTTACCTCAAGCAGCCGCCGGGCGGCGGCGCCTCCGTGTCGTCCTACTCGCTGGAGCAGAGCTACCTGCACCAGGGCGCGCGCGACGAGCTCCCAGGTAACCGGCGCGCGGGGGGCGCACGGGAGAAGCGAGCGCCCGGGGCGCACGGATCCCCTTGGTGCAGCACGGGGGACCCCTCTTGGTGCACCACGGGGGACCCCTCTTGGTGCAGCACGGGGACCCCTCTTGGTGCAGCACGGGGACCCCACTTGGTGCAGCACGGGGACCCCTCTTGGTGCAGCACGGGGACCCCACTTGGTGCAGCACGGGGACCCCACTTGGTGCAGCACGGGGGACCCCTCTTGGTGCAGCACGGGGACCCCTCTTGGTGCAGCACGGGGACCCCTCTTGGTGCAGCACGGGGACCCCACTTGGTGCAGCACGGGGACCCCTCTTGGTGCAGCACGGGGACCCCACTTGGTGCAGCACGGGGGACCCCTCTTGGTGCAGCACGGGGGACCCCTCTTGGTGCAGCACGGGGACCCCACTTGGTGCAGCACGGGGACCCCTCTTGGTGCACCACGGGTCCCCTTGGTGCAGCACGTGGACCCCTCTTGGTGCACCACGGGGGACCCCTCTTAGTGCAGCACGGGGGACCCCTCTTGGTGCAGCACGGGGATCCCTCTTGGTGCAGCATGGGGACCCCACTTGGTGCAGCATGGGGACCCCTCTTGGTGTAGCACGGGGACCCCCCACCCCGCGTGTCCCACAGCCCCCACCGGCCTCAGGCCCCACTGGGCTCAGACTCGAGGCACGCGGCCTTCGGGGCCTGAGGTTCGGGAAGCGCCCGACAGGAGCCGCCCTGTGTGCCCAGGAGTGAGAAGGGGGCGCGGGCCGGGCGGCTGAGCGGGGTCCCCATGTGGGAACCCCACCCCCGGGGGAGGCCGGCGGAGCTGGGACGTGGACACGGGCCTGCCCCGCGTGCCCTGTGCCGCTCCCGGATCACGACCCACGGGCTGGACTCGGGGGGCCCAGCCGGGCGGGCTGGGCGAGGGCTTTGGGCGCCGAACGTGCAGCTGAAGCCGCTTCGCAACCCCCGGGGGCGGCAGTTTCGACCCGGGCGGAGGCCCCGCTCACGAGGCCGCCTGAGGAAACGGCCCCCCGGGTGATGCGAACAGGACGCTGACTCGGGTGTGTGTGGCGGGGGATCCGGGAGATGCTGGGTCCCTGGATGCTGAGGTGTCCCTCACGGGCCGGGGTGAACCCCACAGGCCGCCAGCCGGGGCAGACTGAGCCCCGGGAAGCTGCGTCCTGTTCGGTTTTACGGGCGTTTCGACTAGAAACGCACGAAGATGACCCTCCCGGTGTCTTCTAACCCCCGCGGACTCGCTGTCAATCACTACCCAACCCGGGCGGTGTCCCGGGGGCACCTCGGGGGTCCCCCAACCCCGGGGCAGCCTCCTCGCAGGGCCTGAGGGCCGGGCTCCCAGCTCCCGCCGAACCCGGACTTTGAGGCTTAGCAGCCGCCCTGAACTGAAATTAAAAACAAACACCCAGGACCGGCTTCTGACCCCCCGACCCCACGCCGCGCCGGCCACCGGCAGGAGCCCCAGAGACGCGGGGACCCGGCGGCTCGTCCCGGCCTGTCCTGGCAGCTCCCCCGGGGCCTGGTTCCCGGACGCCACCCGCTCAGCGCCGGCCCCGCGAGCCGCCGGGAGGCCGGGCCTGGTCGTCCTGAGCGCCCGGTCCCTCCGCCGGAGCTGGGACGCGGCCGGGGTGAGGTGAGGCTCAGGGCCTCACGCCATGGGGGCGACCACAGAACCTCAGGCGACCAGAACCAGCCCGACCCGGTGCCGAGCGCCGAGCGGGGCCAGCTCGGGAGAAGCCTGGGGCCCGAGTGCGGCCCGGCGCTCACCGGCTCCGAGAAGGCAGACGGCAAAGGGCGCCCGGCTGGCCCAGGGCCCAGGGAGAAGCCTTCCCGGTCCTGGGCCAGCCCGGGGCTCCCCGAGGGGCTCCCCACACACACAGGGGCTGGGCGGCTGCTCCCCGGAGCCGTGGCTCCTGCTCAGGAAGCGGAGGCCATTTGGGGCCTGTGAGGCCGGCGTGTTCTTTCCAACCCTTTCTGAGGCGCTGGGATTGTTTTCTGTCCCCCGTTTGGGGCTCAGGAACTGTCCCCGCTGTGGCCTGGGACTCGGACCCGGCCCGGTCGCTGGGAAAGGAGAGGCCGGGGCCTCGGCCCTGTTTCTGTGGACCGGGGTGGGTGCAGGCGGGAGCCGGGTGCTCAGGGGTCCCTGCATCCCGGGGTCCCGGCTCCTCTGGGATGGGATGGGGTGTCCCCACCTGAGGGGGAAACCGGGGGAACCGACTGAGAGGGGACCACGCTCCGTGCTGCTGGTTCCATCAAAACAAAACACCCTGACCCCAGAGTGGCCCCGGGGCCTGTGTCGGGTTTAAAGGCTGGAGGCAATTGGGGAGCGAGGTGCCCGCGGCCGCGTTGCGGGTGTAGCAATGTGCCACCCCCATCCCAGAGTCAGGACAGGGCAGCGGGCAGGTTCCGTGGTGGCGGCAGCGCCCGCTCTGAGTAGCACTCGGTTTTCCTTCCTTTTCCAGTAGGGCTGCCGCGCTTCCCGCATCACTCCAGCCCCGCCTGCGACCGCAAGGACTTCGTCCTCAACTTCAACGGCATCTCCTCGTTCCACCCGTCGGCGGCTGGGCCCTACTACCACCCCCACCACCACCAAAGCGCCTGTCAGGACATCAAGCCCTGCGTCATGTGAACCGGGGGCCACGGCCGCACGCCCCTGGGGGGTCACACCGTGTGCACCCCAATAGCAATGCGGAGCACACCCGCCACAGACCCCACTGGTAGGACAGCCCGGCATGGAACCCCCCAACAAGCACACACGCAGGTGCACGCACACACGTGCGCACACAGACACAATCATGTGCACACGCACATGTGTGCACACACGCACGCACACACGCACACACGCACGCACGTGCATGCTGGGGGCGGTGCTAGCCCAGAACCCACCTTCTCAGCAGGGATGGTGCAGTGTCCACATGAGAAGTGCACACGTGGACCTCAGTGAGCTGCATTGCCCCCCGTAATCAGGGTCTGAGAAACGCAGACAAGCTGTGTGTGTGTGTGTGTGTGTGTGTGTGTGTGTGTGTGTGTGTACATGTGTGTGTGTCATCTATGAACACGCGTGTGCTTTCCAAAAAGGCCGTACCCCTCGCACAATTTCAAGGCTGCCTCTGCTCGTCACTGCGTCAAGGAGAGCGAGGCCTCACCCACGTGTGAATCTAGGTGCCAAAGAACATTGTTGCAAAGAGCATTGTTGCAAAGAACGTTGTTGCAAAGAGCGTTGTTGCAAAGAGCATTGTTGCAAAGAGCGTTGTTGCAAAGAGCATTGTTGCAAAGAACATTGTTGCAAAGAGCATTGTTGCAAAGAACGTTGTTGCAAAGAGCATTGTTGCAAAGACCGTTGGTGCAAAGAACGTTGTTGCAAAGAACATTGTTGCAAAGAACATTGTTAAGGGAGGACGTGGAAACAGCGAGTCCGGGTTAAGAAAGCCGCGTTCTGTAGCTTTTTACAGGGTTGTTTTCGACCACCGTTATTTTAAAGATATTTTTTACGATCTCATGTATACTCACACTTTGCTTGTATTTTCAAAGGATATATTTGCACTCATGTATACTTTTACAGTTTGCCCAGTGACTTTGATGTACAATTTTTTTTTTCCAATAAAATGTACATAACACACGGCGGCGTTCGGGACCCCTTTCGTGCACGGCATCGGGATGGGGCCACGTTGTCTCCACCAGGCAGCTGCGCAGCCCCACGCCCCACGCCCCAGTCGTCTGACTGTCATGGTGTGGGGTCTGCATCAGGCAGCACAGGCCGGGTTCTGACGGGGCAGCGTCTCGGGAGAGAGCGAGGAGACGCCTTTCTTTCCTCCACCCCAGCTCCCTCTGCTGAAGCAAAGACCCGAAGCCGCAAGGCTTGTCCAAGAACGAAGGACGCGAGGAAGTGAAGCTCTGGGGCCCCTTTGTCCTCTGTCTGCGCCCAAGGTCAGCTGTGACTTTGGCTCCTTCCTCTCCCCAACCAGCCTTGGGGTGTCAGGCCCGGCCCAGCAGCTGGGGTGGGGGTGATAGGGACCCCAAGCCACTGGCTGCTCCCCCCCTGCAAGTCACAGGCTGCCTATGGGTGGCGGGCAGATTCCACAGGCGGCAGCCGCGGGGGCAGCCGCGGGCCGGCCCAGCCCCCCAGCCCAGCCCCCCAGCCCTTCAGCTTCCTCAGAGTCACAGAACCGGCCCTGACCAGATGCTCTGCTCGGTCCCCACCCCCAGTTTGGAGCCCGGCCGGCCCCCTCCCCTCCCCCTCTCCTTCCTGTCCACACGGGATCTGCTGGGCTCCCTGGGGGATCCCCTGGCAGCCCTGGTCCCTTCTCACGGGGGCCCCCCAAGCTTTCCCAGTCACGACTGCACCCTGGGCCAGGGCTGGGGGAGCTCGAGATGCAACTGAGAGGAGACGCCCCCGAGGCAGGAGGCCCAGCTCCTTCCCCAGCGCGGGGCTGGGCTCTGCTGGTGCTTTTGCAAAGTCACCGTCCTGACTCGGTGCCTCCAGTTTTTCCTCCCAACCGGCCTCCAGCTGCCGCGTCGACGCCACACAGGCCTCTGGGTCCCAAGTGGATTCCAGGACAAGGCCCACCTCCCAGGATGCAGCTTAGGCGGCCGAGACCCTGGCCCGTCCCGATGCCCCCGGCCCAGCCCGATGCCCCCAGCCCAGCCCAATGCCCCCTGCCAGTCCTGATGCCCCCTGCCAGTCCTGATGCCCTGGCCCAGCCCGATGTCCCCTGCCAGTCCCGATGTCCCCTGCCAGTCCCGATGCCCCCATCCTGCATCTCCCAGCACTAGGCAGGGGTTTTGCCCGCGTGTGCCTGTCTCCATTCTATTTGCAGTCACATAGGGGCTTTCTCCTCCCTTCTTTTATGCTGAGCGACTCGGGGGGCCTGCGATAAATTATGAAGTCAGTCTCCGCGTTTGCTCCGACCACAGTGCTGTGTTTACATTCCTCCCGAGGCTGCTGGCATGGCCGTAATTTATATCCTAAACACTCCAGCGTAACTTGTTTATACAGAGAATGACAGGCCCTCAAAGGCCAGCGCGGCCCTGCGGCCTGGGAAGCGCGCGCATGCCCCCTCGTGGCGCGCAGAGGAGCCGCCCAGACCTGCTTTTCCTTTCAGGCGGCTTCCTCCCCACCCGGCCCGCGTGAGAACTATGCGTGTAACCTCGTGGGCACAGCGCGGCTGGTCTTCACCCTGCAGCAGGGGTCCTATCGGTGACAGGCTGCCCGGCCCACCCCCCGTTTCTGGCTCGGTCATGTTCCTAGTGAGTCCCCGGGGGGGGGGGGGGGTCCAGGGCACACGCTGAGAGCCCCGGCCCGCAGGGCTGAGAGCCACGGGCGTGCGGGGCTGAGAGCCACGGGCCTGCAGGGCTGAGAGCCAAGGGCCCGCGGGGCTGAGAGCCCCGGGCATGCAGGGCTGAGAGCCAAGGGCCCGCGGGGCTGAGAGCCCCGGGCATGCAGGGCTGAGAGCCACGGGAGTGCAGGGCTGAGAGCCCCGGGCCCGCAGGGCTGAGAGCCCCGGGCCCGCAGGGCTGAGAGCCACGGGCCCGCAGGGCTGAGAACCACGGGCCCGCAGGGCTGAGAGCCCCGGGCCCGCAGGGCTGAGAGCCACGGGCCCGCAGGGCTGAGAGCCACGGGCATGCAGAGCTGAGAGCCCCGGGCCTGCAGAGGCAGCGTGCATTGCACACATCACGGGTGTGACGGGGGTGTGGGAAGGCGGGCTCAGAACGTCGGCAGGCAGGGGTGTGAACGGGGTTTAGGAAGCGAGCGTGTCCGCCCCACACCTCCGGGACTGACTCCCAGCCCCCACAGAAATGTCAGGCCCGGTTCTGAGCGCAGCCCCAGAGAACCGAACCTGCCCGTGTTTAATCCACAGGCAACGAGGCCTCTCGTGGTCCAGCAGAGAGAAGGCAGGTGGGACCCCCGAGGCCAACCGCCTCTGTGCAGCTGCCACAAGTCGGACCCCCACCCAACAGGAGCGAGAGGTCGGCGGCTGCAGCCCGAGGGGAAGGAAGCGCCTGCACTGGTCACAAAACCCTCGGAGGGCAGAAGAGAGAGGAACGGTCCCTGCGCTCAGGGCAGGGTCCCCACGCGCAAAGGGGTCTGGCAGAATCGCGTTGGGGGGCAGAATCGGGAGAGCCGTGTAGGGGGAGGGGAGGCAGGGAGGAAGTGGGAGGGGGAGGGACAGAGGGGGAGACAGACAGCGAGGCCTGAAGAGGAGGCGGCCTCTGAAAACAATCTCAGGGGTTCCTGTCCCCAGTGAGCCGCGGCCTTTGAAGCCGGAGGGCGGGTCTCGCGTCCGCGGCCCAGGCCCGGGATGTTTTCCTTGGCTTCCACTGGGGTCCCGGGGACCCTCGGGGACCCTCTCACTTTACGCTCAGCTCAGACTCTGAGCCGCGGCAGCAACTGCCAGAGAAGTTGGGGGGGAAGCGTCTGGCCTTCACCTGTGAGGAGGGGGAGGTTGGGGTCGGGGTCGGGGTCGGGGGGCGTCTTCAGGCCCACGGGACCCAGGCCCCGTCCCTCCTGCCCAGAAGGGACGCTCCCCCGTGGGCCCCCGGGGACCTAGCGGCCGCGCATCCCGGCGGTGGGTTCAGGCGGCAGCTTATTGAGGATGGAAATGTATTTTAATGTATTTTATCGGAACGGAAATGCATTTTACCAAACCGGCCTCCGCGAAACACGATCCGGGGGAGGAAAAACAGCGCGACCGAGACCCTGGCCGGGAGCGCCGCCGCTCACGGGCACCGAGGCCGATCGGGATGAAATGAAAGCGCCGGCCGCGCTCTGGGAGGAGCGAGCGCAGCCACGCGGCTGGTGAATATTCAGCACTCGGGTTCCCCGGGGACATGGCGTCCTGAGCGGAGCCCGGTCCCCAGGGCCGCTGAGGTCGTGTGTGCGGCAGGGACGGGGCCGGGGGCAGCCGGGGCGACCCCCCCAGAGGGGCTGCATTGACCCTTCCAGCCGGGGGGCCGCGGCCCCACAGATAACGGACCCCCGGGGGCTCCGCTGCCGAGCACCGCGCTACCCGGCCAGACAGCAGTGCGTCACCTCCCAGGGTCATGTCACCTCCAGCCCGTGTCACCTCCCGGCCCATGTCACCTCCCGGACTGTGTCACCTCTGACCTGTGTCACCTCCCAGCCTGTGTCACCCAGCCCACGTGTCACCTTCCGGCCCGTGTCACCTCCAGCCCGTGTCACCTCCCAGCCCGCGTCACGTCACTGCGCTGGGACGTCCACGTGATAGACCCAGGGCCCGGCCTCACCTGCCAGGGCTCCCCCCAGGGCCACCGTCCACACTGTAATCGGGCAGCAGAAGGAACCTAAAAGTGGGGGTTCCCCAGCCCCCAGGCACCGAGACAGGGTTGTCCAGTGATGGGTGACAAGTCAGGGTGACAAGTCGGGGACCCCAGTGACAGGAGGGAGCCAAACAGGAAGAACCGTGTGGGACACCGAGGGCACTGAAGCCACCGCCTAAGGAGAACGCACACACACAGACGTGCACACACACACAGACATGCACATACACCCACACTCACACCTACACACACACACTCACAATTACACTCACAGAGACCTCCACACGCACACCAGTCCTTTCTGGGTGTGGTTGGCTGGAGACACCAGCAGGCTGACGCTGTACCACACCCGCCATCTTCCCAAACCCCCAAACCGACGGCCACGGTGTCGCCATCACCCTGTGAGACGCCCTGTTTCTCCAAAGGCAGGACCACCCCCAACCCCCGCCAGTTCCAGAAGCAAAAAACAAGGATCTTCTTTGAATTTGTGGCTTTTGTTTCCGAAGATGAACGGACACCCCCACCCCCCACCTCGGCCATAGACAAGCCTGGAACCGGGTCAGAGCCGTCTTCCCAGATGCGCCCCCGCCCCCTGCACGCGTGCACACCTGCCCCCAGGCCCCACATGCGTGCACACCTGTGCATGCACACCTGCATGTGCACACCTGCCCCCGGGCCCCGCACGCGTGCACACCTGCACGTGCACACCTGTGCAGAGCAGGCTCTGACCCGCCATCCCGCCAAGCTCAGCCCGGAGGGAAGGCGGCAGCCGAGGGGGCGCGTGTCCGCTGTGGAAGCCTCTTCTCGGAAGCGGAGAACTGGCCTCGCAGCTACAACGATCGGGGCTCGACCTGCACCCCACAGGGTCCCCGCCCCTCGGGGACGGAACCACCCGCACAGGCCCAGGTCCGGGGGACCAGGGTGGGCCAGGCCACTCGGAGGGGGACCCCGCGTCTCTCAGGCGGGGCTCCTGCTCACCCCCCAGCAGGCACCTCGCTTCTCAGGCCCGGGGTCACTCGGGAAACGAGGTTACGAAAGAGAGAAGCCGCGACCCTGTCAACCCATCTGGAGGCCGAAGCTGCCGCCGTGGTTTCCATCCCGGGTGCAGGGCTGACGCTACACGACATCAGAACTGGGGGTTCAGTGTCCCCTCGCACGGCCCAGGTGGGCTTGGGCTCCGAGGGGCTTGGGGTGTGAGGGGCCCGAGGCTGGCGGCATTGGGCGTGCCCCCGCCTGCAGGCCCCCGGGGGTGGGGGGTCCGGGGAGGAAGGACGGGGCGCGACCCCCGGGGACCGCGGCGGGGGCACGCGGGGCGGCCCCTGCCTCCCGGGGGCAGGCGCACAGCCGGGGGTGGCCTTTGTTGTCCCCTCTTCCTGCCACCAGTCGTTTGATATTTTCAGATCCGGCCCTCGGCAGATGCTGGGGCCACAGGCGCGCGGTCCCGTCGGGGCGTCTTGTTTGGCTTGGAAGCGTTTCCATGTCTGCAGCGCTTCCTCCGTGGGGGGGGGGCTCCGTGGGAGAGCCCTGCCCTCACGGGGACCCCGGCTCCCCGGTCCCCAGCCGCCCCCCGGCCATCGCGGCACCGTGAGAAACGCAAGACGTGCCCCCAGCCGCCCATGCGCTTCACAGTCATGCCGCCTTCGGGGCCGCGAGGCCTGGGGACGTGGGACAAAACACCGGCCACGGACGCCAGTGACCACACGGACGGAGGCAGGGCGCGTGGTACCGGGGACCTGATTTGTGAGCAGCTCCGGGCACACGCGCCTCCCGGCAGGAACCACGGGTGCTCAGCCAGGCCCAGGCCGCCCTCGACCCGGTGCAGATGGGACACGTCGCTCTCGCTGCCTCTTCCCCCCCAAGGGGAGCGCGGTCGTCCGCTTGTCTGCGCAGACCCGACCCGGACGCCCGTGTTGGCCCCGAGAAGGAGACTCGTCTGGGGCCACCCGGGCGACACACTCACGCTCACGCTCACACCAGCCACGGAGCCGAGGAAGGAAACGGCGCAACCAGCTTCGGCTCCGGCCTCCGGGCTTGACGGCCTGTCAGACACAGAGCGGCTCACGCAGCCTCTGCGTCTCCCCCTCCTCCTCCCTCCCGGAAGGTCCCCCAACTCGGGACGAGGACAAGACACCGACGCGTCGTTCACCCGTCAGGTCCGCGAACAGCTTTGCTGAAGCCACAACCCTCACCGAAGACTGAACAGCGGGAACGAGCGGCCACTGGCGTCACACGTCCAGGAATGTCCACAACGGGCCCAGGGGCAGCGTGGGGTTTTGGGGGGCCCGGGAGGGAGCCAGCCAACCCGGGGGGCAGGGCCCCTCCAAAACCGGCGGGGGGCCCGCGCGAGGCTGGTGTTCCCGGGTGCAGATCGTGTGTGCAACCCCCCGATCTTCCGCAATTCGCCTCTGCTTTCCGAAGCTCCCCGCTCGCTACGGGAAACGCATCTGCGGGCGACCGTCGGGTGACCGCCCCCCGGCTGCGTGTGATTCCGCATCCGGAGCCGGGTGGGCAGAACACGCCGCTGAGCGCTCACACCTTTCGGCAGCTTGACGGTCAGAGCCCGTTTCCCCAACGCCCAGCTGTCCTTCCCGGGGGGCCCTTCACGCACCCCAGCCCGGGGCTCCCGGACCTGCCTGCGAGGCCGCGCTGCCTGGTCGTGGTCAGACCCCTGGAAGGGTTGCTTTTAAGGAAAGAAATGTAGGGGAAGCCGGGAGGGCTCAGCGGGTTGAGCGCTCACTTTGCAGCCCCGGGGACAAGGGATCGAGTCCCGGCCCTGGCCTGTGAGGACCCACATGCTGAACTGGGGTGCGTTTCCCTCACGGGAGGCCCCCGGCCCGGTCCCTGCACAGCCGCCGCCCCTGCCCAGCACAGCGAAGCTGCTCCCACCAGGACGGGCAGGGAGGACGAGCCCCGGGGACAGCGCAACGTGACGGGAACACACACTTTGCAAACAGCGGGATCCGAGAAAACACTGCAGTGTGTAAACACCGGAAGGAAGCCGGGAGCCATCTGCCTGCCTGCCGCGCGGGGTCAGGGACGCGGGAGGCAGTTCCTGGCTTGATGGGAAAACAGGGCCCGGCCTGCAAGCGTCTAGCCGCGTCCTGTGAAAAATAGAGGCGTCCCTGTCTCTGAATCGCGACAGGGCCCCCCAATCGCATCCGTGAGCCCCGCCGGCACCCCGCGTGGTTTCTGTCTGTGGCGGGGACGTCTAAGCGCTGCTCTCTTGGCGACGTTCACGTCTATGAGGCAGGACTGTTCCTACGCCCCGAGAGCCCGAGGGGGACAGTGGAGGTTTCCTTTGGTGGCACAACGTCGCCATCTCGTGGATGGAGCTTATGTGACGCAGAGTTTCTCTAATGAGATGTTTTCTACGAATAAAAGCCGAGCCGGCGTCTTTTGCATCGACTCACGCAGGCCAACTCCGTACCTGCAACGTGCAGTGTGTCCCAGGCGGTCCGAGAAAGCCTGGAGCGTCCACTTTTCTCAAGTCAAATATTTAAGGCAAAGGCCTGACGCTCGCTGGGGGCTGGATTTGCACTTCCCTGATGATTCGGGACGCTGGCGGCGGTGGGTGGGTGCGTCGTCCCGGGAGAAATGCCGGTTTGGGGCCTCGGCCCGCTTCTCATGGGATTGTCTGTCTGTTTTGTGTTCGGCTGTGCGAGCTCCTTGCATGTTCTGGACATGAATGTCGTCTCCTGTCTTCCGGGAGCCTGGGTTTCCCAGGAGGGTCCGACCACCCACATCACCATGAACACCCCACTGAACTGCCGCCCACAGAACCACCCGTCCTGCTTACGGGGAAGGGCGGAAAACGGCGGGGCCGCCATCGGCCGACGGAACTCTCCCTCCACCCTCGTCTCCGGGACGCTGCTCCCGGTTCTAAATCCTACGAGGTGTTTCCACTGGTCTCGGTGTCTCCAGGCCGCGGTGGTGGTTAAATTCACTGTGAGAATGTGGGGTGTCTTGAGTGTGTCTGTCTAAATCGAGGTTTAAATAGGGAAAGAGGTTTTTTAAATAAAAATTGTATATATTTAGTGTGCAACATAATGTGCATGTGCATGTGTGTGTGTATAGGCTGTCCAGAAAGTATCCAGCCGTGTCCTCTAAAAAACAGAGGCATTTATGGCCGGATATTTTCCTGACAGTCTTTGTGTGTATATGTATATGGATGTGTACATATGTGTACATGTATGTGCATGTATATGATGTGCACATATGATGTATATGTAATGTGTATGCATGATGTATCTGTATATGTGCATGCATATGATGTACACGTATCTGGTGTACACGTATAAGTATATGATGTGTAAATTATGTATACATGGACACACGTGTACATGTGTACATAATGAATACATATATAAATACAATGCATACATATACGATGTGTATGTATATATGTGTGTATACATGATGTTTATGTATATGATGCACGTGTATGTATATGATGTATGCATATCTGATGCACACATATATGTATATGATGTTCCAGTATATAATGTGCGCATATACGATGCATACATATATGATGTACATGTATGATGTGCACATGTATATGTACATAATGTGTATGTGTATGACACATGCACAGCCGATGTGTGCATGTACATATGTGATGTGTGCGATGTGTGTATATGTGCGCATGTACATGATGTGTGTACATGTATGTATGTGCATGTATGATATGCATGTGCATTGCGTATATACGTAATGTGTAAGTATATGTTGTGCATGTATATGATGTGCATGCACATGTATGTATTTATGTGTATGTACATGATGTGCACGTATATGATGTATATATCACGTTTTTATTAGCCGCTCATCTGCGCACAGATGTGTAGCGTGCTCTCCTATGGTGGCTGCTGTCAAGAATGCTGCTGTGAACGTGGGAGTGCGTGCAGACATCTCTTCAAGGTAATGCCGCCACCCCCTCTGCGTGCACACCCGGAGTGGGATGGCTGGATTGCAAGGTAGCTGCCTCCCTGTTTTTCTGAGGTTTCGCAGATCAGCTGCACCAGCTCGCAGTCCCACCCACGGTGCACCAGGGCTGCCTGCCTCCCCGCGGACATTTGTCCCGTTCACCTCTGTGACCACGGCCATCTGGCAGGTGGGCGGTGGTGTCTACGTGGGGTTAGGGCTGCCTTGGGGAAAGGAGACCTTTAAGGGGAGTCTGGCATCCACGCCACAGAGGTCGCTGCAGGCCGGCTGTGTACCTGCCGAGAGACACAGATGCCGGAAGCCCAGACCTGGCCGCTGGCCTCAGAAACGAGGTGCGGGACCCTCGGTGCCAGCACGTAGATTCACGCCGCCGTCCTCGCGTCCTGAGGTTGCTGGGCGGCTGCAGCGTCCTGCAAAGCCTGGTTTCCCAGGGGCGCGGACGTGGGGGCCGGGGAAGGGGCCGCTACCGGGTCACCCGGGTAACTCAGCGTCTCCCGTAACCCACCGGCTGTGCACACACTCGCTGTCTCCACAGCTTCCTGGGCCCAGAGAAGCGAGCAGAGATCGGGGAGAGTGTTTCGACACCCGCCTCTCCGGTGGCTAAAACCCGTCCCACACGGGGCTCCTGGTGGGGACACTGTCCCCCCCTCTGTGGGCGCCTTCTCGCCGTCCCTGCCCCAATTCTCTGCTCATCCCTGTGCTGCACTGTCTGCGGGGTCGCGTGTGACCTGTGTCCCCACCACCCACCGCGGCCCCAGCGCCTTCCCAGCAGCAGCTGACACGGAAGATCGGTCACTGGGCCCCACGGGCCTGAGGATCCCCCTGCCCCTGGGTCCCCCCATCTCGCCTACCCCTTCTCCAGGGGCCCCTTGCGTGACCTTCCTAACCAGTGAGCACCGGAGCATCTGGGGTCCGGCCACACACCCCTCCCCCGGCCGTGTCTCCAAATACAATCTACACGCAAAGGACACGGCCCCCGGCCGCACCCCTGGACAGCAGCTGCCTCCCGACTCGCTGTTTCATCCGTTCTCACGTGCGCCGTTTCCTGTCAGCACAGTCAACACGCTAAAGATAAAAGATAAAGACAGAAGGGCAGCCGGTCGCCGACAAGGGAGCTCCCATAAGACTGTCGGCCAACTTCTCAGCAGAACCTGCGGCCAGAAGGGACGGGCAGCAAACACTCAGAGCCGTGAAAGGCGAGGACCTGCGACCAAGACGACTCTACACAGCGAGGCCATCGTCGAAAACTGAAGGACGCATAGAGCTTCCCAGACGAGGAAAAGCCAACGGAGTTCATCGGCGCCGCAGCGGCGCTTCCAGGGTCTTAGAGCGACTTCTGTAGCCCCTCAAGCCCCGGCTTAACATTCGGGGACTTAACCCTCCAGCCCCGGCTTAACATTCGGGGACTTAACCCTCCAGCCCCGGCTTAACATTCGGGGACTTAACCCTCCAGCCCCGGCTTAACATTCGGGGACTTAACCCTCCAGCCCCGGCTTAACATTCGGGGACTTAACCCTCCAGCCCCGGCTTAACATT
>PVKE010025723.1:0-22829 GCA_004027555.1 Craseonycteris thonglongyai | reverse complement strand
GGGGGGAGGGAGAGTTGTGTGGGGAGGGGGGAGTGGGCACCAGATATATGGGGTTGGAGGGGGACCTGATTCTGGGAGCTGGGCACATAATGCGATGCATGGGTGATGTGATGTGGAGTTGTACATCGGGAAACTATCTAATTGTTACCAACCAATGTCACCCCATTAAATTTAACAATAAAATATAATAATATAAAAAATATATATATAAAAAATAAAAATGGGAAACAGAAAATCAATATTTTAAGTGCCAAATTAAATACTATTTATAGTTTGTTGAACACATATTTATGTTTGAGCTGATGATTGTCCATTAAAAAATACATAGTTTATTCCACAATATGGTTTCAGTTATAACTGATTGTGAGATTCTGGATTGAAATAGAATCAAATATTTAAATAATCATATATATTGGGTGCTACCCAATCAATAATTTTACTCAAAGGTCTGGTACCTATATCAATAGGTAGTAAGTCTTCCATTATAGAATGATAATTTCATTACTCATTCTATGTCTCATGTTAAGAAAGTGCTTTGAAAATTGTTAATATTGATCACATACAATTATGAAGCATTCAAGTCGTCCTCATTTAATCCTCACAACATCTCTTAAGTGGGGAGGAGTATTCAATTATTCAAGCCATTTGCTGATAAAGAAGCTGAGACTTCATGTGATGCTGTCATTTACGCAAGCCCATGTGACTAACAGGAAGCACACAAGGGATTTGAAACAGGCATTCTGACTCCAGAATGTGAATTGTTGATACTGTGTGGCTAGATTTCTTACTATCCCTCATCTTGCACATGGAAAAGAACAAGTGCAGATTTTCAGATGCACATAGAGTTCTGGGCAGAGCGCCAGGGCTTCATTTAGTTTGTGGCCATGCCTCAGACAGCTTCTTTCTCTTTCTGCAGAGCTATTGATGAGACCATTGTCTTTGATTTTATAGCTGGTGAACATTGAATAAGATATGCCCAGATATAGACTTGTGCTTTATCACTGAATGAAAATGATTACAGCTACAGCAGTCAAGTAAGTACATGAACACTGTTTACGAGTCTGGCCAAGTGTCAAGTCAAGCAGTGATTTTTTTAGTTTCTTCAAGATTTCCATAAGACTAGGTTAGGAAATAACACAGGTTGACTAATATCAATCAATGAAAGATTGCTAGTCAGAAACATCCTGAGTGTGTGTGCACACATGCATGCACATGCCTTCCTAGCTGTATCTGTATGTTCATCTATTACTTCGATGATTATGTACCTTTTCTGAAATTTAAAGTATACTGAGATTCATGTCAGGCCACACTATTCATTTAACTCTGCCTCCTCCTGGTGCTGTTCCAGTACCAAAAGCAAAGACTGCCAAGAGAAAGTGTAAAGTTATATAATTTAGACATACTAATTATTTTCCTTGGAAGTATGTCGATTTTTCCAGTGAACATAATGACCCAGATGGCTGACTTTTAAAATACTGATAGCCTTCTAGAATGGAAGTGAATTCCACAAGGGCCATTTGCTCATCAAAAAATATTGTTAAGGGATGCTAGGATAGCTCAGCAGGTTGAGCACTTGCTTGGCAGCTGCAATGTCTGGGGATCGAATCCAGACCCCTGCCCGTGCAAACCCATATGTGGGACAGCAGTGCAACTAGTAACCGCTAAGATGGCAGTGAAGGTTCTTGCCTCCCATGAACCACAGTTTGGTTCTGCCCTGTGCAGCCTTGTACACCTGTGTGGAATGAAACTATGTCAAAATCTAGTGATATACAACTACCAGTATGGAAACTGCTCTGGGCCCTCTCCCCTTCTCTCTCTCTCTTTCTCTCTCTCTCTCTCTCTCTCTCTCTCTCTCTCTCTCTCTCTCTCTCACTTTGTATCAAAAACTATAAAATAAATCTTATAAAAAATATTGTTAAAGCAAAGGCCTTCATCTCACACCTTGTCCGTTTTCCTCATTCTTTTTCTGTAAGGCACGCAGCTGCCATTTGTTGTCAGTACAGTTCTCCATTATCCACTAGGGATATGTTCCATGAACCCCAGTGAATGCCTGAAACCAAAGATAGTACTGGACCACAAATCTTTTTGTCTATACATATACACATGAGGGCTGTCCCAAAAGTATCCAGTCACATAATATGAAAAATAAAGGCATTTATGGCTGGATTTTTTCTGGATAGCCCTAGTGTATCTGATAAAGTTTAATTTATAAATTAGGTACAGCAAAGCTTAAAAACAATAATTAATAATAAAATAGAACAATTATAATAATATGCTATAATAAAAGTTATGCAAATGTGGTCTCTTTCTCTGTCACTGTCTCTGTCTCTTTCTGATAACAGAGACAGTTACCAAATGAATAACAGGCAGATGGTATCTACAGCATAGATACACTGAACAAAAGGGCTGATTCACATGCAGGGTGGAGCAGGGCGATGCAAGATTTTATCATGACACTTAGAACAATGCACACTCTAGAAGTTACAAATTGTTTATTTCTGGAATTTTTCATTTAATATTTTCAAGCCATGGTTGAGCACAGGTAACTGAAACTAGAAAATAAAACTATAGATTGGGGGGACTATGGTAGTTTTCTGATGTTATCTTTCTAGCTATTTTCCAGCATGCATGGATGTAGACTGGGACCCTATCTCCTTTATCAATCCCCTTACTCCTTTCACAAAATACACACACAACCCTGTTGTGCTTCTCCCAAAGCCAAGGAAAGAGACTTACTTCTTTTTGAGGGAGTTGTCATTAATAGAAACAGGGATAAGAGAGGAAACTGGTAGAAGGGACTAGGGTTTTGCTCACCACAGATAAAGAGAAGTCTATACATAAGAATGTCTCAGTTGGAGCAGAGAGCTCATAATAATAATTATATTATGCTCAAAGTTAAAAAAAAATGTCAATCTTTAATTCTCACAAAGACCCTTCCCTCAGATTTACTCATGCCTATTTTCATGTGAACCTGTTCTCAACTCAAAATTTCCTAAATTATTACCACCCTAACTACCAGTCTCTTTTGATTACCCTGCTATCTTTTCTCTTAATAGAATATGTCACAATCTGACTATATCTTGGCCATTTGTTCATTTTTTTATTGTTTATTTTATGCAGAATCTGTAGACTAAAAGATCTCAGTCAAAACATATCCATACTATGTAGCAGCTGTATGAATTAATAAGTTATTTAGCATAAATAAATCTGTTTGCACATCTGGAAAACTGGACTAACATAACACTGGCCTGAATATGTTAAGGATTAGGTTTTCACTTCTTTTTATTTTCATTACAGCCACGCAATCCAGACCACTATCATCACTTTTCTAAAACCTCTGATACAGTCTCCAATCACTTGTCCGTGCATTCTCTTTTCATAGAAGGAGTGTTTCTAAACGTAAATTACATCATCTATGCCCCAGTTTAAAATGCTAGTTTCATGTTTATAATAACATCTAAACTCCTTAAAGTTCTGGCTATTTATTACCAACCTTTTGATCTCATTTATAGCATCCTCTCCCTCATGCTGTTTTCATTTTTATTTTTTTAACTATCACAAAATCTTCTCCCCTATTATTAAGTTTTTTATTGCTTACTAGCTAAGAAGATATAAAATTTGAACAGTAACTTGATAAAAATGAAGCATATTCTCTAAACATGAAATTAATTTCTAGAAACAAATATTTAACAATTGATTAATTTAACAGAGTAGATGCCAAGAGAGGTGGAACAAGTGAAATTAAATAAATATTTAGGACATACAGCACAAAAAGGAAGAGAAACGGGAAATATGGTAGAGCAGATGAAGTGTAATGCATGGGAGAAGAAGCCCCCAATAGTTCTTAGAACATTTGAAAAGTAAGAGAGTCAATGGACGTACATCAGTATTGCAAGATACCACGACACACTTTCCAAATTAGAGGAACTATGAGTACAAAGCCCTGAACAGGATAAATAAAAACAAATCCACAGTTTTTCATATTACCCTAAAACTACAGAACCTAGGGGACAACAATAATGAAGTCACCAGAGAAAATAGGCAAGTTATTTTCAAGAACCAACAGACAGAGAGCAGATATTTCATGTCTAACAGCAGATGCCAGTAGACAATGGAGTGATCGTTCCTGAGTGAGATATACAAGGGCTGTCCAGAAAGTATCCAGCCACATAATATGAAAATTAGAGGCATTTATGGCTGAATTTTTCCCAGAAAGCCCTCATACATACACAATATTTTACTTAAAGAATCAGTATTTATTTTAGATTGTTGAAAGCAAGAACCTACTGCCCTATTGCCAGTGTCTAGAATAGATAGAAGGAACTTCAGTGCTATTATCTGAATGAATGAATAAAATGAACAAATGTATAAAAGGGTTCAAAATTGTTATTAGTATAAATAATAATGAGCAAATAGTAACAAAATTTACAATATTGCTTCAGTACTTGCCCCTTCTCCTTCCCTAGGTTGTACATGACATTTATAACTTTGCAATTACTTCTAAGAGAGATAGGTGTTACAAAATCTTTTCTCCTTCTGGCCCAGCTTGAGTAAAGAACAAAGAGATTACCTCTTCTTAAAGTGAGAACCCAGCAAGACAAACAATGGAAAGTGCCCCTTAGCCTCTGTAGGGAACAACTTAAATTTCTGCAAATTTTTCACTTAGCTCATTCCAGTTAAGTTCATCATTCAATATACAGATTTTTATTTCTATCAAGTATCTGAACATTGTATCTTATATTCATTCTGCCATAAATAAGAAGAGTTCCTGTTGCTCCACATCCCTCCCAGCATTTGATGTTATCAGTGCTTTGGATGCTAGCCATTCTAATAGGTATATAATGATATCTTGTTGTTTTAATTTGCATTTCCCTGGCAACATACAATGTTGAACGTCTTTTTATATGTTTATTTCCCATCTTTATTTCTTCTTTGGTGAGGTGTCTATTCAGATATTTTACCCACACTTTAATTTGTTGTTTGTTATCACTGATTTTTTACTTTATTTTTTTAAATATTTGGATACAGTCCATCTGTAGATATAAATTTTGCACAGATTTTTCTTGCAGTCTGTGGCTTGTTATTTCATTCTTTGAACAGTATATTTTGCAGAGCAGAAGTTTTTAATTATAAGAAAGTCTAGCTTACCATTTATTTCTTTCATGGATCGTGCTTTTGGAGTTGCTTCCAAAAAGTTATTGCCAAACCAGAGATCACCCAGTTTTTCCTCCAATATTGTCTCCTAGGAGTTTTATAGTTTTACATTCTACATTTGGGTCTTTGATCCATTTTAATTGTTGTGAAAGGTTTAAGATCAGTTTCTAGCTTTATTATTTTATTTTTGCGTGTAGATTTTTTTTTCTTTTTCTTTCTTTTTTACTTCAGCAAGACCTTTTTCAGATAACTTATACAATTGATTCTATCTTTTTTTTTTTTTGCTGTAGAAATTTAGAAGCTGTGTGTGTGTGTGTATGTTTTGCTTGTTTTACCTTTTTTTTTCCCCAGCTATAAATTCATAAAAAATCACTGATTAACCTCAATGATACTTATTTAATATTGATTCATGAAATTCTTAACACCAGTCAAATTTCAGTGACTGAGCTATACAGGAACCAAAGTATTCATAGTGGGTACTGATATTTAGCAAATTTTCTTTGTATACTGGGTAGCATTATCACATGGACAGGTAGTATGGAGGTCACAAACAAGATTCCACTGCTGCAAACTACTTTGAATTTAACCTATATTAAAAACCAGCAGTATCCAATAGTAAGGACTTAAAGTAACAAAAATCATAAAACTGAATCATAGTGTATCTTGGTATTTAGAATATTCTTTATATTGTTTTGTTGAAATGTTTTTTTCAGAATGGTTATGAAATTGGTTATAAAAATGGTATATTCTGATACTGCTAAATCATAGAAAATATATACCCACATAAAATGTCCTTGATTGTTATCCAATGATTATTGAATGATTATAAGCATTTAATGAGGTAATGGAAAAGTATTCATTGATTGTGGAATCTATACAGTCTTAGATGCTATATCTTACTCTGTGTCAACTTAAATGTTCACATGATCTTTCTGATACTGTTTGGGTTTAAAAAGATAATATAACATAAAGTATCTCCAAAGCTAAAACTTGCTATTTTTTAAAAAATAAATATCTAAGAAACATGCTAATTACTATGTTCTCTGCACTGTGAACATGGTAGGGGAAGAGTGAAAAGACAAGACACAGAAAGCAGTCTACTTTTAGGAAGTTTATAATTACCAAACCTCATTTAAGACATTCCAATTTGAAGAAAGTAGTAATCAATGAATTGCTGAATAATTGAAAACATGGACTTCAGTAGTTCAAGTTATACTTTAGTGAGGGCTGGAATGGTTATAGGAAGTTTTACCATATGACAGGCAGGATAATACTCTGTCCCCTCAAAGATGTCTCTGTTTTAATCTTTGGAACCTATGAATATGTTATTGTATATGGCTGTGGTAATTTATGTCAGCTTAGCTAGGCCACAGAACCCAGATATTTGATTATGTACCAGTCTAGATGTTACCATAAAGCCATTCTTTTTTAAAAATAAGGTTAACATTTATATCAGTAGACTCTGAGTAAAGTAGATTAACCTTCATGGGTACTTGGGCTTCTCCAATCAGCTGAAGGTCTTAAGAGAAAAAAAAAAATTGTTTTCCGAGTAAGAAAGAATTCTGCCCACAGATTGCCTTTGGATTCATTGGCTCTTTGGTAACATCAGCTCTTTCCTGAGTATTGAGCCTGCTGGCCTATCCTGCAGATTTCAGATTTGCCAGCTTCCATAGTCCTGTGAGCCCAAACTTGAAATGAATCATCTCAGTCTTTCTCTCTGTCTGTCTGTCTCTCTCTTTTTCTTTTTCCTCCCCACTCCCCACCCACATACATCCTGTTGTTTCTATTTCTCTGAAGAACCAGGACTAATACTGTGACAAAAGGGTTCTTGAAGATGTGACTAATAACTGGGACCTTGAGGCATTGAGATGAGGAGATTATTCTCAGTGATCCAAGTGGACCCAATCTATCCTTAAAATGAAGGACTTTTCCTGACTATGGCTACAGAGAGTGGTGGTGGGTCTGGCTTCAAAGATAGAGGGCAGGACATGAGTCAAGGAATGTGGAGGGCCTCTAGGCAAGGAATGGAATCCTTTCGAGAGCTTCCATCTTGGAACACAGCCCTGGTGATGATTTTAGTGCAGAGGTCCATGCAGGACTTCTTACCTGAGGAACTATAGAAAATACATTTGTGGTGTTTTACACCTCTAAGTTTGTGGCAATTTGTTACAGCAGTGATAGGAACTTAATACTGAGGAGGTGGGATTTACAGACCGAATAGGTCTTGAATAAGTGTTGTGAGGAGCAGGCCTGATTGTGGAGTGTGCTTGCACCGAAGGACATTGGCTTGACTGGAGTGAAGGATCAGCTTCATTTCGGCACAACCCTTCACATTACTGCAGTGGCCATTCAGACTGCTGCCACTCTAAGTCACAGGCGGTAGCACCATTCCCGGAGCTGCCACAGATATAAAGGGCAGGTGAAAGAGAGCAGCAATTTTTCTCCTTAACTACCTTGGAACCCAGTTGTCTAAAATTACAAGTTTTTACATGTAGCCATAGATCATGATATTTACGGCTACCAAAAATATGAAGAGGTAGCTTGATCTAGGCTTCTGTCTTCATGCAGCCAGTTACTGTCAGCCTTATGAACATAAATACTGGAGTGGAGACCCAGAGGACAGCCATCATATGTCTAAGGTAGTCTTGCTAGTTATTAATTGAGTAGGCTCTCAAATTCAGGTCCAATAGCACGTTTATGTGAAAATCTTCAAAAATGGAAACAGTCACATCATTTACTGAATATACATGTTTACATGGTAATTTGGTATCTGTTTCTCTACTTTAAGGCACTTTTAAATTGTACTTTAATATTTAAATAGCTCATCTGGGGAAGCCAGGATGGCTCAGTGGGTTAAGTGCTCACTTTGCAGCCCCAGGGACCGAGGATCGAGTCTCGGCCCTGGCCTGTGCGGACCCATATGCTGAACTGGGGAGTGCCCTTAGTTCAGTTCTCACCGGGGTGAGACTCCAGCCCAATTCCTGCCCTGTGCAGCCCCGCGCCCACCTGTGGAATGAAACTATGTGGAAAAACCAATGATGTACAACTATGAAGACTGTTCTGGGCCCTCCCCCTTCTCTCTGTCTCTGTATCTCTCTCTCTCTGTCTCTCTCTGTCAAAAACAATAAACATAAATCTTTAAATAGCTCATCAGACATTCTAAGAGCTTAGTATTTTTTTTTTTTTTGTAACTAGAATCCCTGAATCCCAGAAAATGTGAAGAGCAGAAAAACTATTTGAGCTCCATGTCTGACTTCTCTTCTTATCTGAATTTGTTGATCAGTGGACTGTCTTTGATTTTTTAAAATGATACTTACTGTTTGCCTATCCATCCTTGAGCATGATGAAGAACCATCTGTTGAATAAATGAATTAAAGGGATTAATCCCATATATCAGTGCTTGTCAATACTGTAAGAACAATCTTTAAAAGCAAAAGAATGACAGCAACTCTAGCTTTGTAATTGTGTTGAGAGAGGACATCTCACATATGTTAATGAAAGCTTATAGTTACACTAATATTTATGGCAGAACATGCTGATGTTAAGTATTATTATAAATACCATTATATATTAGATGCAATTCATTTTGTTTTTCCCGTCTGGTTTGAGGACCCATGAGATTATACATCATCTCAGCAGACAGCAGTGCAGTGCCTGAGCTAGTTGAGAAAGTGAGCACATTTCCCTTAGAGAGACTTACTGTTCTTAAGAATAAGAATATGATCAGTGAAGAGTACCTCCATCCTGAGTGGGTAATAAGATTCCAGGAGTCATTAAGCCGAATTATAACACTCATATCTAGACAATGTACACTGGTGAGAGGACCTATTCAGACATAGGTTTGAATTTATTTATTTTCCTTCCTTCTTTCCTTCATTCCTTCCTTCTTTCCTTCCATCCATATCTTTCACAAGTATTTATAATATTCCTGGATATTATTAAGCTATGGTTATTCAATAGTCATTAAGGTATAATGTCTGTATTCAAAGAGCATGTAGTCTAGTCATATAGCGGTGCTGGCTGTGTGAGTTTACTTAAGTTGTTAACTTCTCTGAGGACTTAATACCGAGTCTGGTCTTGATTAGAGGTAAACTAATGGGAAATGTCTTTTTCCTTGATCCCAGACTCTTTGCTGAGGTGAGCGTGTACAACTCGTAGCTCTCTCTTTCCTCTTACACTAATAATTTTGAATAATGGCTGACAAGGACCAGCTTTCTCTACTCCTGAAGTTTTTCTTTCTTTATAGAGGGAGCTCTTTTAGCCTAACATTCTGGGACTTTTATTGCCTTGTCATTCATTTATTCCCTAGTGAAAAAGAGGGACTTAACTGATGGGTAAATTTAGAAGGAGAAGCTGGGGGTGAGGGGCTGACCTCTCTCTCTCCCTCTTTCTCCCTGTCTCTCTCTCTGAGAATGTATCCTGTTTAGACCTTCTATGTTATAAATTATCAAGGGTTCATTCTAGGACAGAAGTGTGCAATGATCCCCTTTTGCCTTTGTCACGGTGGGTAAGTCAGTTTATTGTGGTATTCATTATAAGAATCTCACTTACCTGACAATAAAAGCCTCATTCTCCATGGTCAATAATAAAGATGGTATTTTGGTGCCCATCTGCCTTTCTCAATTGGTCCAGAATTCAGGTGGGGAAGAACAGTGATATTTATAGTGCCACTGTGAATCCCATTAAATGGTAATTATTGTTTCCTTGGGACTCTTTTGCAGAAAATAATTTTTAAAAAATGCCATTTGAACCTAATGAGTGCAGATGCTAGCATAATAGAAAGAAACAGGTTGGGGGTTACATGCCTCTCTATTTTTCTCTGAGAGATTAACTATTGCATGATCCCTTTATCCCAAAAGAGAGGTTATAACAGATTATGATGAGATTGCTCCTTTATGTTTTTCCTTTCCTTATTTAAAAATCAATGGTTTGGTTCCAAAGGAGTTCTCCTAGTTTCCTACTAATTTTCTTAATTACTAGTTTTAATGACTCAACTGCATTTTGCATTTGTGATAGTTTTTAATTTGTTATACTTTATTGCACCTTTGTGAGGTATGACATTTACATTTAGTAGATTAAGAAACTGCCAGGGAAAAGGAAGTGACTTGCCTAATATCACAGAGCAAAACTGAATTTGTTGATGAATATGGAATTGGCGTCAGTAGAACTCATTAGTAAGTGCCTTCTTATGAAATTCACCTGGAGACTCATCAGTAGGCACACTTGAAACTTTTCAAAAGGGAGACCAAGAAAGTTGGCTTCTTGTTCTGCTTACTATATTGAGATCTTTAACATAAAACTTGGTGTTTTTTCTTTGGAGCCAGCTCTGCCTGGAAGTTGTATTAATACTCCCAGAGAAGATTGAGACTTTAAAATGCATTGCTCTGACTTAAAGTGCTAACCAGTCATTAATATTCAGTATAACTGATGGAAAGATTTGGAAATGTTTCTTCTGAATCTTCATCGTCATGTTACAGCACGGGCATACCTTGGAGCTATTGCGTATTTGGTTCTAGAGCACTGCAGTAAAGTATCACAATAAAAATGAGTCATGATCTTTTTGCTGGAGAAGGGTCTTGCCTTTAATTTGTGGAAAAAATGCAACATCTGTGAAGTGTAAAAAGTGAGGTATGCTTATAGTTTGTTGGAATCAGCTAGTGATAACTTGTGAGAGCCAACTTAAATTTTCAGGAATAGCCATTATTAAAAAATTATATTGTATAAACTTAAAATTCAAAAATTATATTGAAAGCATAACAAATGAATGTCAAAGTTTATCACTTCTTAGTTATGTTATTGCTTAGTTGTTTTACTACTACGTATGCTGTTGAGATAATACTCAATTCTATCTAAATGGAGGAAATACTATATTATTACATGCTATGGAATATCTCTCCCCAACTCTGCATTTAGTGATTTTATATTAGTAGCTTGAATTTAGTCACAGTGGGAATATTTACACACACACACACACACACACAAATGCTACACATCAGGACTTGATATATTGTTTGCTGAACATCTGAACTTAAGAAAATAATGGAAAAAATCTTATTGCAAATTTCACTTCCAAGTTGTGCTATTTGTAGCTGTTATATTGTGACCAGCATAAAAATATTTTAGGCAATACTCTTTCAGTATTAAAAAAAAAGAAACTATTAGTTAATTTAGCAAAAATTTGCTCATTGCATTGGTGAATGAGTAATGATTTCACATTTCTCTTAATTATTTTACCCTCATCTTACTACTAATATAAAGTACCAATTAATATTTTTGTCAGTTGAAACCATAGTTTTACTAGGGATACAAGAGTAAAAAAAAAAAATCAGTGAAACAACTCTGTGAGAATCAATTAATTCAGAGTTTATAAGAGTATCGTGTATATTTCTATTTGTAAATTGTGGCTATACTCCCTTTATATTATATAAACAGTTGGCCTCTGAATAGTGCATGCGCTAGGGGCACTGACTTCTGCAGTCAAAAATCCAAATATAACTTTTGACTGAAAAACGTAACTACACTTATCCCTTGTTTTCCTCAGGGGACTGGTTCCCTGAGCACTCAGTGGCCCAGTTGGTGACACACACTGCTGAGGGCTTATCTTTAAAAACATGGGGAAGCAGTTATGACAAAGGAAAATTAAAATTTTAAAGATTTATTTATTTATTTTATTGTTTATTTATTTTTTTGACAGAGAGACAAAGAGAAGGGGGAGGGCCCAGAGCAGTCTCCATAGTTGACAGCATTAGTTTCCATATAGTTTCACTCCACAGGTGGGCGCAGGGCTGCACAGGGCAGGAACCTCCCACATAGGCTCTGGCAAGAACTGAACTGGGGGCACAGCCCAGTTCAGCATGTGGGTCCGCATGGGCTGGGGCCGGGATTTGATCCCTGGTTGCCAGGGCTGCAAAGCTAGCACTTAACCTGCTGAGCTGTCCCAGCTTCCCCGGAAATTTAAATTTAAGTATCTGAGTTTATGAGGACAGCCTGAGAGTTTTCGTTCTGAGCCAGGTGATACTTTGCTGACCTGAATAGCTCTCTAAAGATCTTTGGGTCATTAGCTCCGGTCATGGAGTGGCAATTCATTCTTGACAGTAGCAAAAGCCACACAGTGGTCCTTTGAAGATCATCTGACCAGCCGACACTGGTACCTTCATTCTCTTGGCAGCATGCTCTGGCTACCAGGGTCTTTTGTTTTGCACTGGCAACTGGAAGTCAGCTCAAGGTTGGTTAAAGCCAGCTCTCTTGAGTGCCTACTCTTATAAACAGCTATACGTCTTCTAAATTTAGACTCTATGTCTTTCACTTCCCCTTGCCTGGAATACTAGTGCAATTAATATATCATTGCTTTGGAGTATGTTAATTTTTTTATTGGGTTATAAAGAGACATTATCTTACATGCTGTTGCTTTGTGAAATTCCTGCAGTGAACTTGTGTTAAATGAATTACTGGCTGACAAAATCAATCTCTGGGCATAATTTTTCCACCCAATGCAAAACAAAAAGGCTGGTAAGTACTGGGTTCAACAGTAGTTTCCCAAAAAGTTAGGTCCTAATTGCCAGAATTTATTGGTATCACATGCTATGACAAATAATTAATATTACTTAGTATTGCAAGGCTGACCAGGCATACCATTTTAAATGGGGCAGGAAACAACGGCACTGTCCTATTTCAAATGGTTCCTCGTTTTCTGTCCCATTTAAAATGATATGTCACATCTTACAAAAGTGTGATTAAGTAAGAATCTGGAGAGGAAGGGCTTATGCTGGGTAATCTGGGTAGATCCTAATGCAATTACATGTGTACTTAGTAAAACAAATACAGAGGAGAAAACAGAGGAGAAGGCAGAGTGGTTATGGAGGTGTGATAAGAGTGATGTGGCCACAAGCCAAGGTATGCTGGCAGTCACAGAAGCTGGATGAGACAAGAGACAGGTTCTCCCCTAGAGCCTCTGGATGGATTGTGGGCCCACCGTCACCTTAATTTTCTACTTTGGACATCAGAACTGGAAGAAAATAAATTTATTTTGTTTGCAGTCACCAGTTCATTGCATAGGCATATCTTGGAGATATTGCAGGTCCCGTTCTAGGCCGCTGCAATAATGCCAGTATCTCAGTAAAGCAAGTTATCATTTTGGTGGCAGAAGGTCTTGCCACCAGTTTGTAAAAAACAAAACAAAACAAAACAAAACAAAACAAAAACCACAATAACAGTGATGCCCTGTAAAGGTAAGCACAGTAAATGAGGTATGTCTGTAATTTGTTATGATAGCCTAGATAGAAAACTACCAGTAATACAAGATGTGATGAACCATTTTATGGGTGTACTTGACATCCAAGAGGTAGGATGGTAGTGATTTTTTAAGATTTATTCTATTGTTTTTGACAGAGACAGAGAGAGAAGGGGGAGGGCCCAGAGCAGTCTCCATAGTTGCATGTCATCAGTTTTTGACATGCTTTTGTTCCACACAGGTGGGCAGGGGCCATGCAGGGTGGAAACTGGGCTGGGCACCTCTCCAATGGGAGGCACGCCGCCTTGAGTTAGGATCCGAGCCGGGGTAGGGGGTGAGAACCAAACTGGGGGCCTCCTGCATGGGAAGTACACCCCAAATCAGCATCTGGGCCTGCCGGGCTAGGGCCAGGATTCAATCATAGGTCTGCAGGGCTGCAAAGAAGCGCTTAACCTGCTGATTCTGGCACCACAGCTTTTGGCTACTTACATACATTTTTTGTTTTCACTTCGAGGATATTCATTTTTACATATGATCCAAGGGTAAAAAACAACTCATTTATTTTAAAGTTCTAACTTACTCTCACCCTCTGCTGATGTGCATGTGTGCCTTTCTTCAATATTCTTGAGAAGTGATGACCAGATTGACTATCCTTTACTGCCCTTACCAAACTTTCTACACCTTTCAAGTGACGATGTTTTCAGTCCTATCATCTTCTTGGTAGCCTTTCACCAGATCTCTGTCTCCACACGTTTCTTTGCTATTCCTAGTCGTCAACAATTTCATTGATACTTTCTAAGATTCCACAGCTTCTCGGCTTATTAGTTGTGACTATTGCATTTTTCCTTGCTCTGTATTACTTATATTTTGGCCAGTGTAACAACTTGCAATTATGAAGGGTCTCTTTACATCAGGTTGATTTACAAATTTGATGGTTATTTGCCTTCTCTATGATTCTGTTGTTTTTCTGTCATGGTTCAACACCATAGCTTGTTAGCCTCTGTCCTAATAAATTTTTCTGTTATGTTTTGGTGATGCCTCTGTTGTATTTGGTATTTCTTGTGTTGTCTTATACTCACTTTTTAAATATCACTTAATGGAAGAAGAAAAATATGCTGCCAGAGAAAAGAGGTATTAATTTTTATTAAACCAATATTGCCTAATATAAGATCTCAGTGCACTAAAAATTAGACTCTGCCATGATTTCAATACAAAACGTAACAAAACAAAACCAAAAAACGTAGTTTAGTTCAGGTTTATTGAGTACCACCAGTATACCTGTGTTTGGCATTGGTTAGAAACAAAACAAACAAGCAAAAACAACAAACCAACAAAACAGGGAAAGCCGGGATGGCTCAGCAGGTTAAGCGCTCGCTTTAAAACCTTGAGGACTGAGGATCGAATCCCGGCTCCGGCCCAGGCGGACCCACATGCTGAACTCAGGTGTGCTTCCTGAATGCGGTGAGGCCCCCAGTTTAGTTAAAAAACAAACAAACCCAACAAAACAGTAAATAAGACACCAGTCACCCAGCCTCTTGCTTCAAGCACTTGCAAGCACTTTATAAAGTCGTATAGATCCTTTATTTTTAGCAATTCTAGGGTATCCTTCATTAATTTCCTTAGGAATGATCCTTGTTTTATTGCACACAAATTGACTAATTGCCTAAGAAGCTTCCTTCACTACTTGATAAAAACAAGGCAGCTTACAATATGTTTAGAACTCTCTTTAGGATCTGTGGATACTTGGTATTCATAGAAAACCCTCTGAGTAGGTTCAAGCGTTTATCTCTTTCCAACCACTTCCTCAGTTACTTCCAGATGACTACGTTTTCAATTCTCCTGCAGTAGAAAATACAGTTCTTTTGTAATTTGGCGATCTTCATTCCAAAGACAGAGTAAAGCAACATTTCAAAGAAAGTTGCCATTATTGATTACCCTTTTTAATTCGCAGATCAATTTGCAGTCAGATTTAATATTTTACTCTTATATTATTTCTTGTGATTTTGAACTCAGTTATATTCTAGGAACTAGTATATTCTTGTTTAGTGTTTAAGCTTCCCTTCAAGAACATAAAAATGTCATTTTTACCTATGTCTTTTGATTTTCTGCAACATAGTATTGTTCTTAATTCATCCTTCTTTATTGGGCTTTGCAAAAGAACTCTTTCATAGGAAACTATACAGCAAGCTTGCCCAACCTTTGGCTGCCTGCAACCCAGATGACTTTGAATGTGGCCCAACACAAATTTGTAAACTTTCTTAAAACATTATGACATATGTTTTAAAGCTCATCAGCTATCATTAGTGTTAGTATATTTTATGTGTGGTCCAAGGCAATTCTTCCAGTGTGGCCCAGGGAAGCCAAAATGTTGGACACTTTTGTTCTACATATTTATGTATACACCTTACAGAAGCTGGAAATAAGTTTTATAACAACATTTTTATTGAGGTATAATTGATAGACAATCAACTTCATATGTTTAAACTGTAAAATATGGGTTTCATGTGTGTGTACATATAACCAACAATCACAATAATGAATATTTTTTTCACTCCTGAAAATTTTCTCATGCTGCTCTGTGATTCCCTCTCCCAGCTGGTCCCACCCACATCTTATCCCCAAACAGCCATGGATCTGCTATTTTTCTACAAACAGATTAACTTGTATTTTCTAGAATTTTAGCATAAAGTATAATATATACTGTTCTGTTTGGTTTGGTTTGGCTTTGGTCTGGCTTCTTTTACTCAGCATAATTATTTGAAATTCATTCACGTTGTTGTTCGTATCAATGGTTCATTCCTTTTTATTGCTGAACAGATTTTCATTGGATATCTCACAATTTGTTTATTAATTCACCTGTCAATGGACATTTGGGTTGTTTCCATTTGGGGGTAATATAAATAAAGTTGCTATGGACATTTGTGTACAAATCTTTGTTTGGAAACATTTCATTCTCTGGAAAACCCCTAGGGAAGAATGACCGGGTCATATGGTAGGTGTATGTTTATCATTTTAATAAACTGTTAAAGTGTTTTTTAAACTGGTTGTACTATTTCCCCCAGTAATGAGTTCCAGTTTTCTCACATTCCTTGCTATTACTTTGTATTGTCAATCTTTTGTATTATAGACATTTTAATAGGTACGTCATGCTTTCTCTTTATGGCTCTTTGAGTCCCTAATTATTACTAATATTAAACATATATTCATGTGCTAAATTGCTATTCATATATCTTCTTTTATGAAGTGCCTATTCAAACTTTTTGTGCATTTTTGGAGTTTGTTTTTTATTATTGAGTTATGAGTTCTTTACATATTCTGTACTCAAACCTTTTATCATATATAATACTTTGCAAATATTCTTCTCCTAGCTTGTAGCTTGCCTTTTCATTCTTCTAACAGTAACTTTCACAGAGCAGAAATTCTTAGATTTGTGAAGTTTGGCATATTAATATTTTATTATTCATGCTTTTGTGGCTGTATTTGAGGAATCTTTTTCCAATCAAAAAGATTGGAAATCAAATATCAAAATTTTTATTTCATGTTTACTTCTAGAACTATTAGATTTTACTTAAGGCTTATGAGCTGTTTTTAGTGGAAAGTATAGAATGAAGTTCTTTTTATTATACCTATCCAATTTTCAGCATTGTAGGTTGTTGTAAAAACTATTATTTTTATTGAACTGTATTTATACCTTTATTAAAAATCAGTGGTTCAGATATTTTGAAATCTATCTGTGGACTCTCCATTCAGCTTTATTGATCTACTTGTATATCTTGACGCCAGTACTACACTGCCTGGATTATTGTAGTTTTGTAATAATTTTAGAAGTCAGATAATCATCCATCTTTGTTCTTTTTTTCAATGTTTATTTTTTATTTTGGGTGTTTTAGGTCCTTTGTACTTGTAAGTAATTTTTCCTTCCACATATATTTTAGAAGGAACTTGTCAATTTACACAAAACCAATAATGGGGTTTTGATTGTGATTACATTAAGTCTATAGATTAAATTAGGGAGGATGTATATCTTAATAGTAGGTTTTTGTTTTATTAATATCTACATTTCTCAATTTATTCATGTTGTCTTAATTTCTCAGCAATCTTTTGGAGTTCTTAGTGCACAGGTTTTATACCTTTTGTCAGACTTATTGTATGCTTTCATGTTTTCTGATGCTATTGTAGGTAGTTTCCTTTCATTGACTTTTAATTTCTAATTTCTACTTTCTTGAGCATATGGACTACAGTTATAATAGTTGTTTTAATGCTCAGCCCAAAAATTCTATGATCGATGTTATTTCTGGGCCAGTTTTGATGAATGATTTATCTCTTTTTCATGTGTCATATATTTCTGTTTCCTTGAATGCCTTGTTTTTGTTTTCATTTTAAATTCAGATATTATACATTTTACCATGTTATATTCTGGATGTTTTATATGCCTAAAATTATGCTTGCGATTTGTTTTGCATTAGTTAAATTACTTGAAAACAGTTGAAAATTATTTTGGGGGGAGGTACTTTATGTTTTGTTAGATGAATGGTGTACCCAGTGTTTAATCTTGGTACATTTGTCCCATTACTTACTTTTTTACTTGATGCCTAATGAATTATGAGTTTTTTCCACTCAAGATATTTGGGACAGCCCTCCATGAGCCCTCCGAACAATTTTTTTTTTTAATACAAGATTTCTCAACCTTGCTGCTTAATATCTCACACTGGACAATTCATTGTTGTGGGGAGGCTCTCCTGTGCGCTGTAGAATGTTTAACAGCATGGCTGGCCCCTATGTACTCGATGATAGTAGCCCCTTTGCCCACAAGTGTGATGATAATAATGTCTCAGGATATTGCCAAATATGTCCTCAGGTGCAAAATTGTCCCCAGTAAAGAAGTACTACTCTAATGTTTTGGGTTGTCTTTTCCTAAGCATCTATAGTTTCCTTGAATTTCTGTGCTGATAGGTTTTCAGCTAAGTATTCAAGGGGTCCCTCTGAAGCTATCTGAACTTTTCTCTTCGTGTCTCTTTTATTTTTGCTCAGTGCATTTTAGTCATATTGCTTTTCCTTAACTTAGTAAGACTGCTAATCTCTTTTTAGAGTTCCTTCTGTTTGTGTTGCAGCCTGGAAACTTTCCCTGTCAGTCAGCTGGGCACTTGCAGGACTCAACTCGTTTGTTTTTCTTTCAGACATCATGTCCTTACAGAAGTCTCTTGTATTTTAAATTATTTACATATGCTATGAATATTAGAATCATATACTTACATATATACACACACACAGACATGCACACATACATCATATATATGTATGTATATTTTTTGCTCATATGCAGGTCTGGCACATTTGAATGCTCTTAGTTTTGAAAGATATACTTTATTGGCTATAGTTAGAAGAAGAAAAGACACCATCTCTATAAAATTTTTTTTATTAAGAGCGTGACTATCATGTCAAAATTTTTATTCAAAAACTATAGTTATAGGGAATGGTGGGATAGCTCAGCAGGTTGAGTGCTTGCTTTGCAACTGTGAGGTCCAGGGATTGAATCCCAGCCTCAGCTCATGCAAAACCACATGCAGAATAGCAGTACAGCTGTAACTGCTGGGAAGGCAGTGAAGATTCGCCTCCCATGTAGGCGGTCCCCTGTTCAGTTTCCACCATCCTACATCCGCCTGTGTGGAATGAAACTATGTCACAACTAATGATATACAACTATGGAGACTGCTCTGGTCCCTCCCCTCTTCTCTCTTGCACTCTCTGATTTCTCTCAAACAATAAAATAAATCTTTAAAAAATTAAAACTATAGTTATAAAAGTTTTTCTTTATCCAGAAATAAAATCTAAGAACTGACTTGCCAGATCCTACTTACAAACATTAACTATGGCTTCTACTTGAATTACTATGTGCTTATCAATAAGATGCTGGAGTTAAATAAGAGTTAAAGGCTAAAAGTGAATTTATATTAACCTTCCTGAAGTAAATAGAATTGGAATATTTTAGAAATAATTAGGAGGATTTAAGCAAAAGGATTACTATTAATGTTTTTATTTTATTTCTTTCTAAAATTAAGAGTCAGGAAATAAATATAGTAAGCATTGTGTTTGCAGTGTTTTCTAATATTACAATAATTTGAACTTGATACTATTAAATATTCTTCTTGGGTCTTGCCCCTTTGTTTGTTGGCAGTTCCTAGACTCCTTCCCTGCCCAGCTTGGCATTCCCAAATAATTGTCCAAGGTTTAGACATACTCAAGCTTGATCTTCTGTTCTTTAAACTCAGGATCTAGTTCTTCTAAGAAAAATCTATTGCTAAAGCAATAAACTAATGTGTTGATTTATAAGCAGGATTTAATTATCTTCTATTTCTCACACCAGGATACACATTTAAATTCAACATGATTTCTTGTTACCTACTGTATTCCAGGAAAAATTTTACATACCAAACTATATATTCAGCTAATTTCTTTATCACAAAACATAATAATCATGCTGAGTACTTTAGAAACTGCTTTGTACATAAGAGCTAGTTCTACATTTCTTTGGAGTTCTCTCATATAAGTAGTTTTCATTGTGTTTACCATAGAGCCAGTTAAACTTCCGGAGAAAGCCGGATTAAGTGACAGGCATGCACAGTGTGATACACAATGTTTATCTTTTTTCCTTCTGAACATAAAATTGCCTTTTCTTCTTTCAAAAAGGGAAATATTTCAGTCCAAAATGCTCTTGCTGTTCTTTGTGGATGATAAAGAGTAATTTTTATAATGGACAAAACTATGCTAGAAATGGCAAAAACACAAAGTTGTTCTTTATAAGAACATCCGAGTACACGTTGTACCTATGTACAATCTGTCACCCTGGCATAGCATCTTATATAGAACATCATGTGCAGCTATGTTTTCTTAACACTGTGCAGTTCCATCTCTGACACATGCTAGATACTTTTTCAGAAGGCCTGTAGTTTGCCTCTAGATAAACCATTGGCAGTGTTTGAAAAATTTTTTTTCCCTTGATCTAATTATTTTTCTATCTAATTAGTTTTCTTATTACTTTAGTATTGCTTTCTAACTCTTATTATTTTAATCATAATTACCGAAGAAAAGTGAAATACATGTGTTTTAAATTTTTTAATGGTCTTAATTTCATATTCTTGAATTAATTTTATTTTTTTAATTGGGAAGATTTATTACACCTGAGGTTAAATTTCTGTTATTTAAAACTTATAAAGAAACTTTGAGTTTAGCCTTTCCCAAATATTTCTATTCGCATGTATAATGTAGTCCAGATCATCATTCCCTCATGTAGACACTATTGATGTTTCTAATATTGGTTTTACATTTTTTGTCTGTTGTATGATGGCTTGAGCCAATTTCATCATTCATAGTTATTAGGTTTTATTTTGTTTTAAATAGATATCAGTAGTCCTCAATCATTAGTTAGGTAAGAGCTACAAGTTTGTTCTTTTACAATGCTACTACCTGGCAGTAAATATAATAAAGGAAGTTTCAGAATACTGCTACATTTATTAGGAAACAATGACAAAACAGTCAAATATCCTTTATTCTTATAAGTTCACTGAAGTTCAGGTTATCATTTTAGGCACTGTGGTGAGAATTTTGCATGAAAGATTAATTCAAGACATATCTGACAGCTTTCGAGTAGTGGAATTCAACTGTCCTTGTTAAAATACAGCATCCTTTGTTAACTGTTTGAGTATTTAACATGTTGAATCAAAAGTATTTGGCCTAGAGGACTACTCTGAAAGGGATAACCAGCTGAGCAAATCAAGGTATTTAGAATTACACATATCACCAATGAAAAATTATTTCTAATATCTATTCTATTAGTTAACAAACCCACAAGAGAAGATAAAGCTCAAGACAATGGAAAACATTATAGTCAATTCTCAGATTGGTATACCAGCTAGTAACCAACAACTATCTCTGGAGTAGGTATTCGTAATTAGGATCATTCAAACTAACCAACTGATCTTAAAGTATAGATTAAAGTTAATTTACACATACGCACACTCACAATACATTCAGCTGAAGAATATTGGGGTATGTTGTAGCCATATAACATAGTTCACATATATAAACTCCATGCTACAAATCTATTCCAGGTTAACCTCTTCAAAATAAAGCTTTATATTTTTCACAGTCCCTTCTTGCTCAAAAGGTTGAATTATAATACATTAATTATCAAATTAAATCCAAAGCCCTCGGCCTGGCCATGTTGAGCATCCAAAATCTGGTGCCATGTACCTCACTGGTGTTAACTGCTACCACTTTTCTAACAGTCTCTTTCACTTAACCTATGTGCCTCTTCCCAGAGTTATTTTTCTCTCAGCTGTGTCATTATTTCTTTTCCATCTTCATAAGTAAACTCTTTTATTCTTAGTACATGTTAATAACTTCACTTTATATTCTCTCTCTTCTACACATATTTCTGTGACTAACTCGTTCTCACTGTGCTTCAGCACCACCATGTCCTGCATTGAATATGAACTAAAGACCTTAACATAAGACCTGAAACGATAAACTGTATAGAAGAAAACATTGGTACTGGTCTTGTAGACCTTGGGTTCAGGGAGGATGTTATGAAACTGACCTCAGAGGCAAAGAAAGCAAAAGCAGAATGAGTAGGATTCTATGAAACTACAAAGCAGAATTCTGTACAGCAAAAGAAACCATCAACATATCAGAAAGGCAACCAACTGAATAGGAGAAAATGTTTGCAAACAATATCTCTGATAAGAGATCAATATCTAAATTACATAAAGAACTCATACTACTCAATAACAAAAAACAAACAGTCCAGTCAAAAAATGGGCAGAGCACCTGAACAGATACTTTTCTCAAGAAGACATACAAATGGTCAACAGATATATAAAAAATGCTCAACATCATTCTTCACTAGCTATTAGAGAAATGCAATTCAAAACCACAATTAGATACCACCGCATACTTGTTAGGATGGCTATTATCAACATGACAAATCATAACAAACTTTAGGGAAGCTGTGGAGCAAAAGGAACCCTCATACACTGCTGGTAGGTACAACCACCGTGGAAGACAGTATAGAGCAGGGGTGGTCAACAAGTCGATCACGGTCGACCAGTCGATCGTGAGGCCAATTTTGGTCGATCATTGATCGCTCGCAATGTCTGGGGTGGAATTCCGTGTACCATGGACTTTGAAGTGATTGTACAAGACAAAACTTTCTAGCAATAGTTTAATGCATTCTGGGAATTTGCGAAAGTCATAAATTCCTAGAATTCTGACAGCCTGACACTGTGATCTCCGCCCACCCAGACAATACATTTTGACTTATGTGTTACACTTGTCACCGGACGCAACGCGTGAACGCAACAGTTACAACTCGACTCATCGAAGAACACAGTCAGTTAGCTTGAATATTTGGTAGTGTCATACGGTAGCTTCTTTTCTTTTGTATTAA
>PVKE010025722.1:0-22830 GCA_004027555.1 Craseonycteris thonglongyai | reverse complement strand
CCCCCCCCCCCCCCCCCCCCCCCCCGGTCAATGGTGTCCCGCTTTACCAATGTTAAAATCTGGTCACCTTAAGGGGCCTGAACATAGAAAGGAGCCAATGTTAGTTATTGTTCTTATGTTTAATTATTTCAAGACTATTGGGATAGTAAGTTAAGAAAATGCCATCTTGGGATGCTGGGATGGCTCAGCATGTTGAGCACTCATCTTACTGGCCTGGGGTCAGAGGATTGAGTTCCAGCCTGGATGAACTGGAGTGTGCCCCAAGTTCAGTTCTCACCAGGGCAGGCTTCCTATCTGGAAGGCCCCCAGTTCAGCTCCCACCTTAGGTGTGCTTCCCATGTGGGAGGTCCCTGGCTAACGGGGGCATGCCTTCCATGTAAGAGGCACCTGGCCGGTTCCTGCCTTGTGCAGCCCCCCACCCAGCTGTGGAATGAAAACTATGTAGGAAACTGATGACTTGCAACTGTGGAGACTGCTCTGGGGCCTCCCCCTTCCTTCTGCCTGTCTGTCTCACTCTCTCTGTCAAAAACAATAAAGATAAATCTTTAAAAGAAAGTGTCCTCTATAAAGCTGATGGGCTAAAAGTAAGGCAACAGGTAAGTAGACCCTGACCCGGAAATAAAAGATTAAAAATCCTTGACAAACTATGTTAAGTGTTAGTGAAGGTGTGGCAAGACTAGGGAGAAAGACTTTTGAGTAGGGAGAAGTATTCTGCAGTGTTGGTTGGGCCATAGTTTGCCAGGGCTGCTTAGCAACAGAAATTCATTGTCTCGGTTCTGGAGGCTGCAAGTCCAAAATGAAAGTGTTGGAAGGCTGGTTCCTTCTGAAGCTGGAAGCGAAGGACCTGTTCTAAAACTCATGGGCTTGTCAGTGGTTGTGTTCTTCTGTCTCTCTCTAGTGTGTCTCCTCTATGCATGTCTGTGTCCAGTTCTCCCCTTTTAACAAGGATACCAGTCACAGTAGCACGGGGTCCCACCCTACTCCATTATGACCTCATCTTAACTGACTGACTATATCTGACATGAACCATTTCTAAATAAGGTCACAATTATGAGGTCATGGGAGTTGGGACTTCAACACAAATTTTGGGGGAACACAATGTAAGCCATAACAGATGATGATATATATCAATGTCAAGATGCTTAAAAATAAACACAGCCTCAGATATTAATTCCAAGCACAAGGCACACAAACATGTGGGTAAATGTTAGCAATTATATTTTTTTAACTGAAAAACACCAAAATACCCTAACTAGCCAATAATAGGTATGAATATGTCAAAGTACCTATTTTTGTATTTTCTTTTTTATAATATATTTTTATTTATTTATTTATTTTGACAGAGAGAGAGAGAGAGAGAGAGAGAGAGAGAGAGAGAGAGAGAGAGAGAGACTGAGAGAGAGAGAGAACTGAACTGGGGGAGCTCCCAGTTCAGCATATGGTTCTGCACGGGCTGGGCCGGGGTTCGATCCTCGGTCCTCGGGGCTGCAAAGTGAGCGCTTAACCCACTGAGCCATCCCGGCTTCCCCTGTGTTTTCTAAGTGTCCTACAAGTATGTATTTATTTGAATTGTTTTTATAAAAAGATATTTTAGGATGCCAGGGTAGCTCAACAGGTTGACTGCTTGCCTTGCAACCATGAGGTCCAGGGATCAAGTCCAGGCCCAGCCCATGCAAACCCACATGCTGAACTGCAGGCAACTGGTAACTGCTGGGATGGCGACAAAGGTTCTTGCCTCCCATGTGGGAGGCCCCCAGTTCGATTCACCCTAAGCAACCCCACCTCCACGTGTGTGGAATGAAACTACCTCAAAAAACTAATGATGTACAACTATGGAGACTGCTCTGGGCCCTCCCCCATTCTCTCTGTCTTTCTCTCTCACCTCCTCTCAAACAATAAAGAATAAACCTTTAAAAAAAGATACTTTAAATATTTCTGAAAAGAAAATGCATCTTTGAATCATTTTCTAGTTTTAGTCTTACCTGTGTAAACAAACATCTTTATACCTTATGAAATTCTATAAAGCAGATGTTTATTTTGATAAATGTTTATTTTGCTGAATATTTAGATTAAAAAAAGGACACACATACTTTATTTTTCTTTGTTTCACTACCTATGAGTCACATTGTTGTGTAATTATAATGTTAAAATCTTACCTGATAAAAACAGAAGTAGATATCATTGATCCAGTTACTCAATTAAAAATTTGTTGCCTATTTTTTCTCAGTACTTGGCCCCAGATTAGACTCTTCAGGGCTACAGGGAAAAAAAAATTAATGTTGTTGATTCTTAACAGCAGGAAAAGTGATGGGAGAAAGCATATTTAATGAATTTCTTACGGTGAGGGCTTGTTCACATAAATTTTGGTTCACCCTAGCCTGGCCAGCGAGTTTTCTTTTATTGATGAAAGCTGTCGACAGTGTGTTTAGGTTTCCATCTAGGATATGCTAGTTGTGTGTTAAGACCTAGTTGTAAATTACTGGCATTTTCACTCTGTTTTATTTTGACAACTTGAGTGGAATAAATAGTTAAAATGGCCCAATGGTTTTCTGTAGATGGAGGTAATAATTTTACATAGACTGAAGGTAATGGTTATATTGAGAAAAAAAATTATTTTTTGCCTGACCATTCTGTTGGGATAGAAGGATAGTGTTCAAGCCTTAATAAAACTTACGTAATTTCTCTTTACTGTCTGTCCAGATGAAGGTGATCCCATAAACAGATGAACTGTGAGTCAACACAAGACTCATTTTCCTGCAGAACACTTGAGATTGTTGTATTTCAAAAGCCCAGGATAAGAATATTTCCTCTATGTAAGAACATTTTCTTGGTGATTAATACCAAATCATTCAGAAAAATAAATTTATTTTGCCTCTAAAAAATGAACCAAAAAATTTTTAGCAAGCTGTCAACTTCTTTGTCAAATACCTTATTTGCCTGTCCCCAGGAAAGAGAGAAAACATGCCTACTGTAGGTCATCTTATCATGGTCCATTATCTTTCATTTTCAAACTGCATGAAGATTTCCCCTTCCTTTTACAAAAGAACTTACATCAGAGTCAACTATGTAAGTCCACACTCATATGTCACTAATGGAAAATCACTCTGCATAACCACCTCTAAGGGATTTGCCTGTACAGTCATGTAAGGTGCACATAAGCAGTACATACTTGTTTGATGATCTAGATAGTGGTTCTCAACTGGGTGTGATTTTGCCACCCAGGGGCCATTTGGCAACATCTAGAGACATTTTCCTTGTCATACTGGGGGCTGCTAGTGGCATCTAGTGGGTAGAATCCAGGGTTGCTGCTAAACATCCTATACTATACAAATGAGCCCTACACACACACACACACACAGATCATTTCTACTTTAACAACTCTCAATCATGGTGTAACAACAGAACACTGAATCTCTTTGGATCACTTTAAATTCTGAATTAATGGGTGTGAAAAGGTCAAGTTAAAAAATTTTAATGACTTCTAAAATTTGAAATAGAGAGGAGTTTAGGTTTATGTCTTCACAGTGACTTGCAATATACTTTCTTGGTGGTGTAGGTCCTGCTTAGATAAGACTTCTGTAACCACACATGGCCCCAACCACTTGTGGGTATGTGAGCGTGAATACACCAGTAGTCACACTGATCAAGAAGAACGTGCTGAAAACTGCTGGTCTGTAACATATAGAGCAACATCTAGACAACTCTTTATTCTTTTTTTTTTTAAATTCAGATGCCTGGGGTGGCTGAAAACCGTCCTTAGAAGCTCCTTGCTTTAGCAGTTTATGCTGTGAAAACAGGTCTCCCTAAACCAGAGGCTTTAGAGTTGTTTTTGCATATTAATCTTTCTTGGGTGTTTTTGGCATATGCCAGATTAGATAATGTGGTAAATGGGTTTGAAAAGAATAATTCCAGAATACATTTGCATTAATGCTTTCTATTTCCTAGAAATGTTTCCGTGCTTGTTAGATAGTCCATGGTAAGCAAGTTATCAATTAATTACTAGAAAATGCATTGTGTATATTACTTTGGTCTTTAATTGGCTACAGTTTTTCTTTCTCATTAAATAATTTAATTGTTTAAGTAAACAAAGCTATTAGAACACTAGTCAATTCTTTTGGAAAAAATTGTTTAATACAAATTTCACTTATAATTATGAATCAATTTTTCTATAATGAATAGACCTCAGAGTTGGATTTCTTTTAATTATGGAAGTTAAATAATGTGCCTCCAAGGACAAAATGCACTACAACCCTTAATTTTCCTGAGAATGGCAAATTCTGCATTCAACTAGTATATATTTTTATATAACATGTAATATCCTTATTCACAAAATAAGTGAACTTTTAAAATAAGTTGTCTTTAAGATGTAATTTAAAAAATGATCTGTTTGATAGAAACTACAAATATAACTGTCCCTACTTCTAAGAGCAGAGAATCACAAACAAAATTTAATATTGTTACTTTTAGCCATCATAATGAACAGCCATTACTATTGGAATACCATTTGGTTATTTTGCCAAGGCACAGTAATTTAGAAGGGATTACAGTGATCCCTCGTTTTTCGTGGTTAATGGGGACCAGAACCTTCCGCGAAAGCCGAAAGACCGCGAAGTAGGATTGGCCCCTAGGAATGTTCGTGTATGCGGGTACAAGAATGTTTTAAATATGGAAACAGTATTCATACTTTCCTCATTTAAGACAAAAATTACAACAGTATACGTATTTACTTAAACATGTCAGTGCTAATTAATAAGGTGAATGACAAAACCTTATACAGTAATAAACATGAATTGCTTTCTGAGAGAGGCGAAGAGTCCTGTGTGGGGGGCGGAGGAGAGGCGCTCACGTGACTCGTAGCAGCGTTAGGCTCCCTCGGAGCCTCTTCTGCTGGAGGCGCTGACGGGAGAGCCGGGGCTTTACCTTGGAGAGAAACATGCTGATGGGTGGTTGTTGTCTTTGTTTTTTCTTTTCCTTCACAATTCCCCTGTACAAGGACATGACCCCGTCAACTCGATGGCTGAACTCGACAGCTCGAACCCTATTGTCGTCCATGTCTTGTGCAAATTGTTGCATCGCTCTTGCCATGTTGCACAATTGTTGCAGATTCTCCAGGGTAAGGCCACGCTTTTCAGTTTCTTCTTCGTCTTCCTCTTTGTTTTCAGTGAGGGAGGGGTAGCCTCCCTCCCTGATGAGGTTAGGAGACTTTTCCTCCACGAAACGACAAGCAGCATCGTTGTCAGCAGGGGAAGCCTCACCATACAGAAGCACGTTTCTGAGGCCGTATCTTGTTTGAAATGTTTCGAACCAGCCTTTGCTGGCGGAAAAGCCTCATCCTCGAGGAGGCGAATCACTCCTGGCAGCGCTAGTACTGGCTTGAGGTTCGTCAGCACCTTCTTCAGCCTCTTCATGGTCGTCATTGGGCAAGATTGGGTCGTAGAGAGCTTTGGCCTTTGTCCTGATCATATTAGTGTCCAAACTCACTGTCTTTTTCCTGCCATCAGCAATCCACAATGCCAGTGCAGCTTCCATGTTCACAATTCTGTTATGACGCGGAGTGACCACACGTTTCGCTTCTTTATTGAAGGTTATGGAAGCAGTTTTGCGGATGTTTGCTTCCTCTTTCTTGATGGACCGCACTGTAGATTCATTCACCCCGTAATGGCGTGCCACAGATGCATCACTTCTGCCCTCTTTGATCATATCTAAAAGTTTCACTTTTTCGCTGATGGTCATCATCTTCTTCCTCTTGGGCGCCTGGAGGAAGCTTTCGCAGGGGCACAGCGCTTAGGCGGCATTATAAGGGCTTAATTAATAAAAAAAGTGATCGCGTAAACAAAACAAGTGATCGCCAACACAACACTAAAATACAGTATGCGAGACAGTCACCATCATGGACAAGACTGGCGAGATACAACAAGAGAAGGTGCTAGGTGAGGCTGCGATGATGCGCAGACAATCAGCTCACAGGGATAAATCCACTCGTGCTCTCATGGGTCGATGTCGCCCCGGAAACCCATCCCGCGCCTTTATGAGAGCCCATGGGATGGACTCTGAGTCAGCTCATCTCTTTGTGTGACATGCAGGGATCCTTCTCTCTCGCGCATCCACATGAAACAACGCTCCTTTCCGCCATGTGGCTGCCGACATGGTTGTATTTTTTCATTTTTATTTTTTGATGGATATTTTGGAAAAACCCGCGAAGCACTGAAGCCGCAAAACATGAAGTGCGAAGTGGCAAGGGAACACTGTATATTTATTTTGCAGCCATACAGGGGCTGACAAGTGTTGGTAGCACTGTACAAACTCGGTAAGGTTTCATAACCTTGGTATGTCAGTATATTGACAATTAAGTTTGTGAACTCATCCTAGAAGAAGTGCTACATACCTCATTGCTGAATATCACTATGATCACCTTCAAAGTATACCCCTTGTGAAGCTATGCACAAATGCCAGCGACTAGTCTACCCTTCAAAGCAATTTTGAAACTCTCTGGAACAGCCATCAGAGCCATTGTCTTATTAACCTTGATGTCCTGAATGACATCAAAATGTCATCCTTTCAATATTTCCTTTATCTTGAGTAAAGGAAAAGTCATTAGGGGCCAGATCAGGTGAGTAGGGAAGGTGTTCCAATACAGTTATTTGTTGTTTGGCTCAAAACTCCCTCATAGGCAGTGCCTTGTGAACTGGTACATTGTCATGAGGCAAGAGCCGTGTGTTATTGGCAAAAAGTTAAGGTCGTTTTTATCTAACTTTGTCGTGTAATCTTTTCAGCACATCCAAATGTCAACATGGTTTACTATTTCTTCACTTGGTGCAATTTGTCATGAACGATCCCTCTGATACTGAAAATGGTGAGCAACACCGTCTTGACTCTTGATTTGGATGCTGAATTTCTTTTCTGTTGTGGAGAATGGGCTGACTTCTGTTGTGCACTTTGACTTTCTTTTGTTTGAGGGTTCTATTGGTACATCCATGTTTCCTCACCAGTGATAACACGACCCAAAACATCATCTTGCCTCCCCAAAAGGGCTTGACAAACTTCCACTCTCCTTTGCTTGTGATCATCAATGAGCTCCTTTGGGACCATTTTTGTACACACCTTTCTCAGGTCAAGATTTTCAGTTCACATTTTCCTATTTCTCTGTCACTGTTTATTTGGTCTGCTATGCTTCTCACGGTCAGCCAACAATTTTGACGCACAATTCAATGGATTTTTGCAATGTTTTCATCAGTTCTGCTTGTTACTGGCCACCCTGACCTCTCTTTATCAGCTACACTCTCTCCCCTCAGAGAAACATTTACTCCATTTGCACACTGCTGTTTTCTTCATGGCATTGTTCCCATTGACTTGGACTAAACATGTCTCTGATTTCACTTCCACTCTTCCAAGTTTAACAAGAAATTGAAAGATTGTTGGTTGCTCTAACTCAAGCTCCAATATTCTTTTGAGGGCACACAAAAACACAACAATAACGAATGCCAATCAGCAATACACTGCTACAGTTTGACACCAACACGGCTGCGAGACACTGATATACCGAAGTTATGAAACCTTACCGAGTTGTTTATACAGTGCTGCCAATGTAAAGGTGTGGTGGCAAGTTTGCAGACTTATCAGATTTAGTTGGTACGTGTACATACTTAAATGTATTATAGTAGACATGATATGTAGAGCAAAATATACATTATGTATTTATATATGAGGGCTGTCTGGAAAGTATCCAGCCATGTCGTATGAAAATTAGAGGCATTTTTGGCTGGGTTTTTCTGGATAGCACTCAAATGTATTTAAGTATAGTTATTGTTATTATATTATATTGTATATTAAACATGTATTATGCTTATTCTATAATACATTAATATATAATATAACATATACTCATATGTAAATTTATACATACCAGGGCTGGAAAGTATCCAGCCATGTAGTGTGAAAATTCAAGGCATTTATGGATGGGCTTTTTTCAGTCAACCCTTGTATATTCTTTGCTCATAAATACCTTTATGTGCACATTTTACATGAAAAGTTAATTTAATACAGACCCAAGCAGTGGCTCTAAAAGCAGCACCATTTCTTAGGTGAAAGAGTGGAAACATATCACATCTTAGGAACTTTTCAAAATACAACAATGTCCACACACTACCAGCCCCCCACCCCCTCCAGACTCTGTAAGAACATGGTGTAACCATATACTTTTTTATTAGAAAGAAATCTACACACATTAAATTCTAATAAAGTAAATACCAGTCTTCAATATCTCACATCAACAAAAAGTTTTGGGGTACCTCTTTTTCTTCATAGTAAATGGGTCTAGAGACCCAAAACTGAGAAAATCACTGTAATGTGTCCTCAGCTCTGATTGGTCATTTCTGGCTCTGAGCTCATAAAGCACCATTGTAACAGAAATCCAGAGAAATCCTATATAAGGCCCTGACTGGGGAGGATCGTGTCCACTACAAGCCCAGGAAGCTGATTTGTGGTGACCTGTGGGAGTTGGACGTTTTAGCGAGTTTGGTCGATTAACTTTTCTTATTGTTATTAGGATAGTTAGTTAGTAGTTAGCATAATTAGTATAATTATTTTACTATTTTACTATTGTTACTTACTATTAGTATTTTTAAGTATAGTTGTAGTTTTAATATTGTTATTTATTACGTATTGGTATTTTATTATATCTATTTATTATTGTTGTAGTTCTTAGCAGACTTAGCGGAGTTAGCACAGTCAGTGTGTTCAGTGAGTGCGGTCAGAAGGTCACCATGGCAGCCATCCCGGATGACCAGGAGCTCCACCTCGCCCATTATAAAGTCCTGCCCACCATTGGCGAGGGCAGCTTTGGCCAGGTGAGGCTGGGCAGGCACATCGCCACCAACACAGAGGTGGCTGTCAAGGTGATCTATCGGCCAGACGCTTCCCAACTTCTCCAGGAAGAAGTAAACAGTCTGAAGGTCCTGCGTCACCCCAACATCGTGCAACTTCTGGCAGTGATAGACAGCCCAGGGGCATGCTGCCTCGTGATGGAGTATGTCACAGGAGGCGACATGTGGCAGTACCTGTGCACACACGGTCGCATGGAGGAGAATCAGGCCCGAGTCGTCTTCCGGCAGCTGGTCTCGGCGATTCAGTATTGCCATGGCCTGGGCATCGTGCACAGGGACACGAAGCCGCACAATGTCCTCTTCCACAACAACTGGTATGTAAAGCTTGCCGATTTCGGGCTGAGCACGTCTTTCCGCGGCAAGAAGATGACAACGATCTGTGGCAGCCACTTTCATGATGCCTCAGAAATATTCCTGGGCGAGCCTTATGATGGGCCTCCCGCGGAGATTTGGAGCTTGGGGGTGCTGCTCTACAGGATGCTCACTGCCACCGTCCCTTTCATGGGATCTAACTGGGAGCAGATGGGGAAGCAGGTCAGGGGAGGGCAGTACATTGTGCCACCTTATTTGACATCTGAGGTGGTGCGCTTACTGAAAAGACTACTCACCCTCAAGCCCAAGAAAAGAGAAGACTTGGCAGAGTTCATGGCCGACCCATGGCTCAACCTGGGGCAGCGGGAGCAACTATGTCCCTACGTGGAGCCACCCAGTGAGGACATGGACCCCTGGGTGGCAGAAGAGATGGTGCGGCTGGGATTCCACGTGGACCAAATCCAAGACGCTCTCCAAACCAAGACCTACGATGAGGTGATGACAACATACCTAATCCTGAAGAACAGAAAGCCCCCAGCCCAGCCTCGCACCATCCACGTAAGGCCCTTCCGCTCCTCTTCTCCCAGCAGCCCCGGTCCTGCCCCAGCTGAGGACGGTCAGCCAGGGAGCTCGTGGTTCCCAGGGCCAGAGCAGCAGGCTCAGGACCAAGCGACAGGGCTGAAGGCTGAAGAGTCACTGGGGCCTCCAGCTAGCAGGGCGTCAGGGACTGCCACTCCCTCACCCATCTGGGATGTCTGTCATACCCCTCCCCAACATAGCACTGAGTCCAGAAACAGCACCCCACCTGCCAGCCCTGAGAACAGGACCACAACCCCCACACCTGTCCTGGAGGCCTGGGTCACCATTCCACCACTCAGCACCCAACCAGCCAGCACGGAGGGCACCGCCATCGCTCCCACACCAGTCTGGGAGGCCTGGTTCACCATTCCACCACTCAGCACCCCACCGGCCAGCCCAGAGACCACCGCCATCGCTCCCAGAACCGTCCGGGAGGCCTGGGTCACCATTCCACCACTCAGCACCCCACCGGCCAGCCCAGAGACCAGCACTACCACTCCCACACCACTCCACAGAGGTCTGGCACAACACTCCACCAATGAACAAAAAACCCAGAAGCAACAGCACAGCAGCCAGTGCAGAGACCAGAACCACCAGTTCCTCTCCCACCCCAGAGCCCTGGGTCACCACTACCCCACTCAGCACAGAGACCACAAGCCACAGAATATCAATCACCATGGAGACCAGCAGCAGCATCCCTAGCCCAGCCCCGCTCTGTGCCCCCCGGGACTCTCCCCCCAATCACACGACCAGCAGCAGCAGTGGAACCCCACGGGGAACCAGCAGGTGCTGGCGGGCCTTGGCTGGAAGATGTGTAACATTCTTCAGACAGCTCTGCCTGGGGCCTTGCAAGAAGGGGCGTGGCAAGCACAACAAGGTCACGCCCCTTTAGACTGTGGAAGGTCAAGCCAAGGCAGGGCTCCAACAGCACCCCATCAGCTTCCCAGAAAAAGCAGGACCACCACAACTGTTCCAGAAGCTTGGGTCACCATTCCACCACTCAGCACCCCACCGGCCAGCCTGGAGACCAGCACCACCACTCCCACACCCATCCCAGGGATCAGGGTCACTGCTCCCCCACTCAGCACAGAGCCCAGAAGCAGCACCCCACCAGCTAGCCCCGAGACCGGGACGGCCACGACCTCACCTGTCGCAGCAATCAGGATCACCGCTCCCCACCTCAGCACAGGGCCCAGAACCCGCACTCCACCAGCCAGCCTGACGATCAGAACCGCCACCCCCTCACCCATCCTGGACGTCTGGGTCACCGCTCCCTCTCTCAGCACGGAGCCCAGAAGCAGCACCCCACCATCCAGCCTGGAGACCCAGAGCGCCTTCCCTAGCCCAGCCCCCCTCTGTGCCCCCGGGGACTCTCCCCCCAATCACAGGACCAGCAGCAGCAGTGGAACCCCACGGGGAACCAACAGGTGCTGGCGGGCCTTGGCTGGGAGATGCCAGGCATTCTTCAGACAGCTCTGCCTCGGGCCTTGCAAGAAGGGGCGTGGCAAGCACAACAAGGTCACGTCCCTTTAGTCTGTAGAAGGTCAAGGCCACAATGGCTCCAAGCTGACCCCAGGGAGGTCTCCAAGCTGACTCTACCAGGTCCAGCAGAACTCAAGCAGCACCCCAATAGCCAGTCTAGAAACCATGACCATTGCTCCAGAACCATCCCGGAGCCCTGGGTCACCACTCCCCCACTCAGCACCCCACCAGCCAGCCCAGAGAGCAGCACCACCACTTTGATGCTCCTCCCAGAGCCCTGGGTCACCACTACCCCACTCAGCACGGAGACCACAAGGAGCAGAGCATCACGCAGCACACACACCAGCACCAGCTTTTCTAGCCCAGCCCCTCACTGTGCGCCCGGGGGCTCTTCCCCAATTTCAGGACCAGCAGCAGCAGTAGGGGAACCCCAGGGGGAACCAGTAGGTGCTGGCAGGGCTTGGCTAGGAGATGCCAAGCATTTTCAGACAGCTCCGCCACAGGCCTTGCCAGAAGGGGCCTGGCAAGCAGAACAAGGTCACGCCCCTTTAGACTGTGGAAGGTCAAGGCCAAAACAGGGCTCCAAGCAGACCCCAGGGAGGTCTCCAATGCCACCAGGTCCAGAAGAGATTGTCATGTAAATGCTGAACTTGAAGATGCTGAGGTCCAGGGATCCTGGCAACATGGTTGAGGAGATCGGCCAGAGGCTGCAGGCAAGCTGCAGGGGGCAGTAGTGCAAGGAGGATGCAACGTGTGTGTGTAAGGAGTCCTGGGTGAGAGGACTTGGTCCAGCAGACAATGGAGATGTTCCAACTACCATGCGTTCTCGTCACGGGATTCATGTCAGAAGGGCACCTGGCCTCACTGTGGTCCTCAGAAGCATCGTACCCCGTATCCCTGGTGACTTGGAGGACAGCCTGGGTGACAGGAGAGGCTGCCCTCACTGCAGGTCCACTGCTTGGCCCCACCTGGGTGACACTTCAGAGACGGCACTGTGTTTCCTGGGCCCGCCTCCCCTCCCTTCTGCCCTCTCTGCTCTTGCAGACGATTCTTATTAAAGTACTCGGTTCTTCCAAATCTCGTCCTAAACGTGTTGCTTCAGAAAGATGTGGCGGGTCCTCTTGTGCGTCCTCCCGCTCGAGGAGCGTGTCGATGCAGTCCTGGCACTTCATGGGGACAGCTCTGCACCTGGGCTGGGGCCCCGCAGCTCCCTTGTCCGCTTCTCCTTTATGACAGGACATATACATACAAGATGGAAATATTCATCTTACTTATAATACATATAACGTAGTAATTGTTATAATTTTCTGTATTGTATATAGATAGATAAACTGAAAACAGAAATAAACTTTTAGTGTACACAGGAGACAATGGTCATGGTCTAAATTTAAAAGCAAACAGTCTGACTTAATTAGAAGCCAACTCTTAAGCATTATACCATACTTCACCTCCATATTCTATTGTACTATTGAATTTGTAGATACTGAGGAACTTGGCTTCCAAGGCCATTAGACATGAGCTTGAGGAAGATCTGCCTGGCAGCAGGGTATAAGTGTTCCATAGTGATAGAAATGGAAGGAAATCACTGACGTTTTTGTGTATGATTTTGCCAGGCTGTAATATAAAAAATTGTTTTATGAATATTTAAGAACCTCCGCATTCCATTTCCCCTAAGGGGACTATTGCATGTGTGAAAATAGGAGTAAGAACTGGTAGCACACACTTGAAAAAAGGAGTTGAAAAGCCTCTGTTACAGCTATGTGCAGCCTGAAGTGAATTCCTGAATCTCTCAACTTCTAATCACATGAGAAAGATTCGTGGCTGCAGGGTTGGCCTAATAACACGCTTCGTTCAGGCAGATGAGTGATCCATGGTGGGGAGTAGGAGTGGGTGGGAGAAATGAAAAGGTGGTCCAGCCAGTCTTTGAGTGCCAGTGTACCTACCCTTGTGAATTCAAGTAGGGAAGGACAATCACTTAATTCCAATGGAAGAAGACATGCTTCCCATTTTCTGCTTGGAATCACACACACAAGACCTGCTTTCCTTTGACTACCCTCTAGCATTCTTTCTCGATACCAGGTAAATGGGTGTGGGTTGTTGTCTTCCCCAGCAGTGTTGGGTAGCCTGACTTGATCTTGCTGAAGCCATAGCTTTCCTATGTCTCTATTCCTGCCACTGCCATAGGCAGACCATGAATCAAGCAACTTTTCTAATTGGATGAAAACCAAAATGCTGCCTTGAGTAGAATGTTACCAAAGCTGCTACCATGAGAAGTTCACAGGGTGCTGCTTGAGTCTGTCACTCTTCCTCTTGGATCCTTAACTGGAATCTGTGGTTCAAGATTTCATTTCCTGCTTCCTCCCTGTCATGATAGATAGGAGCTCCTGAGCATTCCCATGGAAAGCGTCCCTGATCCCCCATTCCTCTATTTTCCAGGGAGCTGAAGAGTAGGAATTAGCGGGAATTAAGAGTTGGGGACAGTGCTTTTATGAGGCAAGCATGTGGATTTTAGAGGTTATAAGCTTCAGACACGAACTTGTGAAAAGTGAATGCCAGCTGCCGTGGCTAAGCTTTTGAAGTGCGGACCTCTTTTGAGGCCCCAATACAGGGGCCCTCCTCTGAGAAGGATGTCATACTCTATTTTCTTCCTTAGAACTGATCTCTCCTTCCTTTTCACTACTATTTTATCCTTAAGGGATTTCCAGAATCGATTGGGTAAGGCTGTAATGAATGTGCTGGTATCTTTCTGAATCAGACTATGAGTCCCATGAGGGTTGGGACTATGGCTTGTTCACTGTTGCACCCACTTGGCTTAGCCCCAAGCCTGCTGTGTGTGTGCTCAGTGAAAATGAAAATGGATATTAATTCAACATACACTTTTTGAGAACTTATAGCATTTTCTTGGCCTGCTCTTGTGGCCTCACTCTGTGCATTTCACTAAGTTCATCTTAAACAGAAAATACCACTTCAGAGTGCTTTGCTTGGTCTTTAGATTACATTTTAGAAAACTCTAAATGCAGGGAAGTACTAACCACATGCTCATTACCCCAAAACCTAAATCATATAATACGAGGGCTGTCCAGAAAAAAAATCCAGCTATTGTCATTGTGACACGGTTATACATGGCGTGATCCTTTCCGGATCGGCCTCATAGATGTGGTTCAACCAGAAAGGCTTCTTCGTTCAGAGTCTGCATCCCATCCTCCCCATGCTTCACTGGTAGCCTCTGTGACTAGTTTTGGGAAAGGTATCTTTCTATTAGGGGCTATTTTTAAATTTTAAAATAAAGTGTAGTTGGCATACAATAATATATTAGTTTCAGACATACAAAACAGTGATTATAATTGTGTTGTATTACATGTAAAATACACTAATGAATGATAGCTGATGACCTAAAAATAATTTCAGAAACATCTCATATTATTTTTAAAAAGTTTATGAATTTGTGTTGGGCCAAATTCAAAACCGACCTGGGTTGTGTGTGGCCTGCAGGACACAGGATGGAGAAGCTTGGGAGTCACAGGACCTAGGTTGGAATCCTATCTCTACTTCTTTTTAGTGTGTGGATCTTAGGAGAGTTACTTTAGGACTTCATTTTCCTTTCAGTAGACCGGAAATGCTGGGAATATATGCCCATCATCGAGAGCTTTTCTGAAGATAAGTGAACCATGTAATGCCCTGAGAATTCAATAAATATTTGTTATAATTTTGGGGGTCAGGACTCCCTCAACATATTGTTTTTTTCATCAAGAAACTACATGGTAACTTAGAAATATATCCACTTCAAATTAAGGTTCTTCTATGTCATGAGTGTAAAGTTACATAAATTTTGAATTAAAATAGCCTTACTATTTTTACTGGTATTTGATGGTTGTTCCTTCATAGGTATTTTCTTTTTGTTTGGCTTGGATGTCTTTATCTGGTTCTCAGAAAAGTGTTAAGTGTGCCTGACACCCTTATACATATTTGTTGCTAATCTAGTTTGTCTCTGAAGTTTGTGAAAGTTCATGCTCTTTAGGTAGTAGTAGATCTAGGGAACAAGAATACATTCTTCTGTGGATTTAAAATTAAACAAAAAGAAAACAAACTGAAAATGACATACTGGCATGTTCCCAGTAAGCATGCCTTAATCACCTGACTTTGATCCTAACTGCAAGGGAAACTGAGAAGTGTTCCACTTTGCCCAGAAAAAGAAAAATGAAATGGAATTTAATGAACACTTATCATTGTCTCATCCACCCATCATTAAAAAAAAACCACACCAAAAACTGCTGCATCTTTCATTGTTATTCTGATTCCAATCTTGTTTCACACTCACAGCAACTGATGAACTGAAAGATTAAGTATTTTAGAGTCTAATTTTCCATGTCTTGTGAAGATATTAGTTGTTCTCCTTTAAAATTTCTATATGATATTTTTTTGCTGTTACTGAACATATATTGTGTATTCATGGTAGACAGAATCTCCTGACACTCATTTCATAAAGCACAATTTTTTAATGCCTATGAAATATAAAGTTAAAAATTATTGGATTCAATATATAATTTTGACAAGATGATATATAACTTGTCATCTTGTCAAAATTATCATTAATTTAATAATTCAAAAAGTAGTGACAAAAACATAAAAGTGGAGTTGGCTTAAGTCCCCAGTCCGGGTATTCCTCATTTATTCCTTCACAAGCACCTAGAAATTTTTACTTCATTATTCTTAAAAATCTCTTAATTTCCCATTGCCTTTGTGTACCTCAATTTGTTAGTATTTTCTTTCCCTGACCCAACCCTGATTGCTTCTCCACTTCCCTCCCTTTATTACCCTATACAAGTCTCTCCTTTAGTTACTCCTCTGTTGGAGTGATTCTATCTATTCTGTGAGGAACGCCTGACCTAAAATCATCTATCTGGTAATGTCCTCCTCAAGATGTTCCTCACTATGTGAATTCTCAAGCCCATGTCACTCCCTTACTTGTGAGTTTCTGGAACTCTAGTCTGTCCTTGAGGATAAAGTCTTATCTATAAGTTTATTCCCTAAATTGAGCACAAGACTGCACATAGAACGTGTCCAATGGATATTAGTAAGACAAATTAATGCATTTACATCTTTGGCTCTTATTTTTGTTTCAGTTATTTGGGTGCTGGATTATTCAGGACAGGCTAAGTTATTCTGTACCACCAAACAATGTCAGTTCTCTGTGGGTCATTGTGTCTCTGCTTCCTGCTATGTTCACTCCAGAGCTGCTTTGAATGCAGTCCAAAACAAACTTGTAAACTTTCTTAAAATATTATGAGATATTTTTGCTATATATATATATTAGTTCATCAGTCATTGTTAGTATTAGTGTGTTTTATTTGTGGTCCAAGGCAGTTCTTCCAATGTGGCCTGGGGAAGCTGAAAGATTGGACACCTTTGTTCCAAAGTTTCTGTTTGGAAATGATATAAGCAATTTCTGCCTTTTTTGTTTGTTTTTTTAACTAAACAAAATGAAACATCTTGAGGTCAGCAGAGTAGAAATGCATAACCTATCTTCAGGGAGGAACATATTGACAAGGGAACTTTTGTCAATTAGTGATAACCATCTACCACTTGGAAATAAGTATATGAGATTGTCCAGCACATTTACTTAATCATATAGCTGGCATTTATGCTACATACTAACCATCATATAAAATCATGTACATGATTGGGAAAAATTTTTTCAAATGTTCAGCAGCCAGCCATCTACAATGAATAAATCACAAGGACTTACAGAGTTGGAATTATGGTAGATGACATCATTTCTGATAGCCTGGACCACAGGTTTTATATATCATTGCTGTGATAAAATATAGACACAGGGGTCTTCATGCTTGTCTGTTGGTATGAATAACCTTGTTTCTGATTTCTTATTTTCTCGAACCTGAATGGCATGTCGAATGAACTACCTTCCTTGGTGATGACTTTCCAGTCTGGTGCATTTCTCCACAGTCTACTCTCTGCTTTGATTCTCTTTGAATGTAGTGCAGGTCATTTCAGATACCTGAACATTTAAGCAGAAATTTCCATAGTGTGGGACGGTAAACAATTAAGTCTTATCATCATTTATCTTTCCCTCTTCGATCTGTGTTAGCATCATTAGCTTTAATTTAATAACACTATCTCTTATTATTGAATACATGTAGAATTCACTTTGTTGGTTTAATTTATTTTCCCTTTTTCAAAACCTCCAAAATTATTTGATAGAATCTATTGACCTTTTGTTGCTCACTTGGCTTTCTCTTTTTAATCTCTCTTCCTCTCTTTCTCTCCCTCCTTTTCTTTTTTCCTTCTCTCTCTCCCTCCGCCCCATCTTCTCTCTCTTGTCTTCTTTCTCTTTCTTGCCTGCCCTCCTTTCCTTCCTCCCTTACACACTCTTTATCTGAAAAACCTATTAATTTCCCTTTCTTTCTCTCAGTTTATTTCTCCTTCCTTCCTTCCTTCCTTCCTTCCTTCCTTCCTTCCTTCCTTCCTCCTTCCTTCCTCTTTTTTAATGGCCAGCAGATAGGGGTTGGGCTTGACAGAGTCTTTTATTTATTCACTATCTGTTTGACAGTGGGTATTTTGCTAAGGATATTGGGGCTCTTGTAACATTTAGATCAGACTAAATATGACGTGTTTATGCACACAAAATATTGTTCTGCCTTCAGTACAAATGATTGTAAATTCATGTTGAAAGAAAGTTAGGGCCTTATCTGGAGAATCCAGACATCCTTATTTCTTTACTCAATCCAGCAAGAATAAAAAGGGAATCTTTCTACATTTCCACATGTACTTATTCCACATGCACCTGAAATAACTTATCTTTAATAGGTCCAAGCTGCTCAGAAATTTGCTTTCATTACTGATATTACAGCTCTAGTACCACCTTGGGCCCTTTAAATAGTAAAATGTACCAGACTCTGTACAGTTCTACTCAAGGCGCCTTGTAAAGCAAAGCAATAACAGCTGTCTTCCAATGGGTTTCAAGCTGATTATTGGTACCCCATTCCTCCTTTCCTCTCAAACTTGCAGATATGAGTGTCAGAGTTTATGTATAATTCCTCCCCTTAGCCAATTGCATGTCCTTATTCTCTCCTTTCTGCAGCTCAATACAGTGCATGTCTTAGGAAGAATTAATACCCTCATCTGTTCATTCCATAGATATTTATGGAGTACCCCTTACCTGTCAGGTGCTGAGGCTGCAGGTACCACCTACCCTGTTAGGTGCTGAGGCTGCAGTTAGGAACTCAGTACCTACCATCAAGGAAGTGATCATGCTGCACACAAACAGAGAGGTACTGCGATCCAAGTATGCCTTGTGGTCCTGTGCAAGTGCAGAAGAGGGTCTCCAGCTGAGCCCTGGGGAAATGGTCAAAGCCTGCCGTTATCCCATATGAGCTTTGTGACCATTTAACCTCTCTAACTCTGTAAAATGATCATACTGATTTCAATGTTACCTTATAGAACTGCTATAAGGTAACAAAATGAGGAAATACATTTCAAGTATTTTGTACAATGCTTGTTATGTTGAGAGCGTGGACTGAATATGGGTGTATTATCATTGTTCATCTAATTCTCACCCCAGTTTTTACAGGTGAGGAAACAAGTTTGGAGAGGTTAAATAACTTGTCCAAAGTTTCTCAATGTAAGGAGTAACAGATTGTATTAGTTTTCCAAACACTTTTTGTTTCTTGAAGTTGTCATTATACACTTTGGACATGAACTATTCAGTTTCTAGTTATAGGTGTATCTGTCTCTCACTGAAAGCAAGATTTATGAGGACAGGAACTGTGACCATATTTGCACTGTTGTTTTTCCAGAGTTTTGCATAATTCTGGTCACATAAGATGTCTCTGATAAGAATTTATTGAAAAAAATCTATGCACTCTATAAATACAATTTTCTAATCAGAGAAAACCATTGATTGATCCTCGTGGTAATAACAAAATGTTGTAAAATGATAAACGTATTGATTTTTGAAGTATTTCACATGTGACTTATGGGTCCATTCCACATGTCATTTAATTGGTCTTCAGTCATCCATGGGGTGTCTGTTAACTCTGCACACAGATATGCAATCATTGGATACACTGAGAAATACAGCATTAACGTTAATGAACCCAGCTGCCCCAAATGTTAATGGTTTGCTCTTGAACTGGATCCATGGAAATTTCTGCTGACAGACTCTCTGAACTAATCTTTCTTAATTCTAGATCTTCAAAGCAGAGAGAACCATCACTGCTAGGTGAAAATTTGTGATAGAACATTATATATGCAAATGAAATGTGTTGGCAAAAATAATTATTGTTGCTTATGGGAGAATTAATAGTTACAGTCTGCCCTGTTTTCTGTTGAAGTTTAATTTAATTCTGTGGCATGTATTAACTGAGGAAATTAATTTGGGTTTAATTATTGTGTGTGACTATTAAAGCACACACTTTGATTGACTATTTAGTTACACTGAACCAGCAACCCAGCAGGTATGCTTAGGGTAATCTGCTAATAGGATGGGTCTGAGGGTGGAGATGGTTTGTAGTGCGTGGATTCTAAGTGCAATGTCATCAATACCAGGTAGCTGTGCTTCAAGAAGAAAAACACTGGGCTTGGAGTCAGAAGAGCGTGGGATTTGGGTGCAGGCAGTGCTATTAATAAGCTGTGCATATCCATAAGCTTCAGCTGGATAGGGGTAGAAAACCAATTTACCCTAGGGATTTATTTTGAGAATTAAATGAATTAATGCATGTGAAAACATTTGTGAACTATAAACTGTTGCTTTACATGAGTGCAGTGTCTATAGTAAACATTTCATGTATCCATTTAAGGACACATTCATTTAAAAAGCTATATAGGATTAGACAGGTATTTAAGAGACAGTCAAGAAAATATTTGTGGATGAATAAACTGAGATTGATTGAGACTAAATATAGAAGAACACCTTCACCACAAATATTACCATGAATAAAAATTTTATGCAACAAGAATGATGGTCTGATCATCTGGAGCTCTGCTCATTTCAAGAAGTAATTAATACCACAACATTCTTGTATGGCTATGAGTTAAATATTAAGTAAGATCCATGCGTTCTGGGACCAGACTGACTTGGTGTAACAACATCATAGTTTTCCAGCTGGATGATTAGACTGTTTATTCCATGTATCTGAGCCTCAGTCTTCTCATCTGAAAACTGGGGTCTTAACACTTGCCAGGGCTGTTGTGATGATTATAAGTGGCAGTGTATGTAAAAGTAATGTGCGCAAACACTTGGCCATGGAAGTTTCTCCATAAATGTTAGCTTTGCCTCCAGCAGAAGCATTTGACATTTTAATAGGATTCTTTGCAATGACATGTAACTTGAAATAGAATGAATAAAAACAGCTAATACCTCTGTATAAACAGTGAGGATTCTTGACTCTGGGCCTGGGCACATTTCATGTTCATACACTCAAGGCCTTTTCTTGTTCTCTTCTTTGACCTAGGCCAGAGGTCTCCAAACTTTTCAGCCTGCGGGCCGCATTAACTATCAAACAGCAGTTTGGGGGCTGACTACACACTCGAGGTCCAAATAAAAAAGAATCAAAACATAGATGTTGTTTTAATTATTTATTTAATATTATTTTATTCAGATAAAAAGGTCTCCACGGGCCGGATGAGAGGGCCTTGTGGGCCGCATCCGGCCTGTGGGCCGTAGTTTGGAGACCCCTGACCTAGGCCTATGGGTTTCCTTTAAGTGAGTAAAATAATGTAGCACTCTCATCTCACACTGGGTCCTGCTGTTGGCTCAGTGGGGGCGGTTACACCTCTGTTTCTCCTTTGTTTGCTCTACTCATCCCTGTGATGTTAAGGAAATAAATGTCTGGGGATGGGAGACACACAGGATATACAATGGGAGAAGCTGACCTCAAGTTAATAGAATCTGTACTCTTTGAAAGAGAACACACTGCTAGAGAAGCCTGCTGTATTCATTCAACAGAGAGTCTCTTTGCCTTGCTTTACATGCGTTTGATTCTCATTTTCTGACCCCAGAGTGAAGGCCAGGGGCGCCTCACACAAAGCAGGTCAGTGAGGACAGAGGTTAACCCTTCCCTGCCTTTTATACTTGTCTGATATGGAAAAGATTTGACAGGTAAATATTTATCTTTACAGATTTTTTTTTTTCGAGAGAATAAATAAATTTATGCAGTCCATCAGCGAACATTTACTGATTATGCACTCTGTTCTGGTTACTATTCAAAGTGCTGGACAGTAGAGAAAATTAACACTTTATATTGAGTGTTCTTATATACCGGTATGCTAGTCACTGTGCTCAGGTTTAAGTAGTTAATCTACACAAACCTTATGGGATAGATATCATTAGCTCTCATTTATAGTTGAGGAAGCTGAGACTTAAGGAGCTTAAATAACTTGGTCAAGAACATACAGCTAGTTGAAATTCAAAACAACCAACTCTAACTTGCAGCACAATCTTTTTTGCTCTAACTTCTACAGTGGGAACTAGAAAATAGCAAAGAGATGTTATAAACCTCACATAGGACTTCTGTGACTAAGCAGACAGATAGAAGCACATTTCACAGGATTTATATTACATATCACTATTAATATATACATATGCAATGGCTGTCTGGTAAGTATCCAGCCATGCAATATGAAAAAAATAGAGGCGAGGCATTTATGGCTTAATTTTTCTCTAGACAGCCCTCATATACATGCACACATATATACATATATACACAACACACACAGATCTTTCAAGATTCCATTTCTTTTAAAGGTTCTGTAATACTCGGTTGACAGTACATCTTGCAAAATATATTTGCAAAATATAGGTATCTGAGTGGCATTTTAGTTGTAGTAAAGTAAATTATTTTATTCACCCACAGGGTGATTCAAAGGTGATAATATATGTCAAGTGCCCAATGCAATGTCCAATATGTTTTTGTCGATTCAAGTTATTCTCCTTCCCTGTGGTCATTGTTTTTCAATACAGATGTGTTGTTTTCTTCTGCTGTATTTAGTGTAAACCCTTTATGAACAAGAACCATGTCTTATCATTTTTTAAAATCATCCCAACATTTCTAACCTTTTCCTTTATGTCCACCAACCTGTAGTGCCTATTCTAGATTTGGGTTAATCTGTCAAGACTAATTCCCCTTCCATCCCCATGTTGCAAATTACTAATTGATTACATTTTCACTTTTACTAGGTTTGGGGAAATAATCTTATGTTTTCTCAAATTCCTGAGCTGACATGAGACTGACCCAGATGAAAAACTTGCTTGATTATTTTGATCAGTAAGGGTAATTTCTATAAATCACTTTTTGTCACTAAATTTTTATTTTTTCCTGATTCTCTTGTATTTTTTATTTTTATTTATTTATTTATTTATTTTTTTAATTTATTGTTAAATTTGATGAGGTTACATTGGTTGGTAACAATTAGACAGTTTACAGATGTACAAGTCCACCTCACATCATTCATGCATCGTATTATGTGCCCATCACTCAATATCAGTTCCCCTTCCATCACCTTATATCTAGTGCCCACTCCCACCTCCCCCCACAACTGTCCCCCCGCTCCTCCCCCC